>CM033650.1:62098082-62316587 GCA_019512145.1 Engystomops pustulosus
ACGCCCCACGACAGAGGACAGCCCAACGCACCCCGACGAGCCAGAGTACAGCACAACGCACCCCCCATCGAAGAGGACAGCACAACGAAGCCCACGACACAGTAACAGCCAACTCACCCCCCACGACCAGAGGACAGCACAAGGCACCCCCAAAGACAGCGGACAGCACACCGCACCCCCACTTACAGAATGACAGCACAAAATCAACCCCCACTACAGATTCCATGTCACAACGCACGCCCTACACATTACATCACAACTCACCCCCACTACAGATTACATCACAAACTCACCCCCAACTACTTATTACATCCACAACTCACTCCCCAATGCATATTACATCACAACTCACTCCCCACTGCATATTACATCACAACTCACCCCCACACACGATATACTCACAACTACACTCACCCATACATATTAACATCACACAACTCCACCCCCACTACACATTGAAATCACACACTCACCCCCCACTACATATTACATCACAGCTCACTCCCCACTACATATTACATCACAACTCACTCCCTCCTACACATTACATGACACCTCACTCCCTCCTACACATGACATGACACCTCACTCCTCCTGACACAGTACATGACACCTCGCCCCCTACTATATATTAACATCCCAACTCACCCCCACTACATATTAACATGACACCCTCGCCCCCTACTATACATTACATCACAACTCGCCCCCTACTACACATTTTTACATCCACCAACTCTCAACACCCCTACTACATCATTACATACACACTCCTCCCTCTATACAATACAAGGTCACACAACTCACTCCTCTACACACATACCATATCACCTCCCCCCTACTATCATCATTACATCAACTCAACCCCACTACTCATCATACATGACACATCGCCCCGCCCCCATATATTACAATCACCAACTCCCTACTCCCTTACTACAATCGCCACTACACAAATCACAACTCACCCCCTAATACCACATTACATCACAACTCACCCCCTACTACACATTACATCACAACTCACCCCCTACTACACATTACATCACAACTCACCCCCTACTACACATTACATGACACCTCGCCCCCTACTATATATTACATCACAACTCGCCGCCTACTACACATTACATGACACCTCGCCCCCTACTACACATTACGTCACACCTCGCCCCTTACTACACATTACGTCACAACTCACCCCCTACTACATTGTACATAGGACACTAAGTAGAATCTGCTCAGCTCCTCATGCTCTATAACATGCTGCCAGACACTATTATATAATTGGCTGGTTTGCACCTGTTGAAACTGTTATAATGCAGCAGACAATTGCCCTGTAGGAGAGGACTCGGCCTGTGAGCCTTCCCTATACATCCTTACCCAAACTACGACGTAAGGTTACGGCTACAGCAGATAAGACGGTGTGTAAAGAATATGTTATTGGTCGCTGGTGTCATCCTGGACATATCACGGTGAAGGAAATGATGTGCGATGCGAAAATTTAGATTTTACATGGGAGTCTCCATCCTTACTATCTGCCGGGGGAATTCCATGTTTATGGTGCATGTCCCTCCGTCTGGCAATGCTCGTTTTGCTCGTTATTTTTTGGGTGGTAAAGTGCACGAGGCACAGACAAAAAAAAATCCTCATTCATTAACTTTGATACTAGAGAATTTTAATCACTTGGAACTGGATGTGAGTTCCTGGACTTTTCTCAGTGTGTAATAGCAGAGGTGGGCAGGGTCCATGTTAATAAGGATGCTTATCCATGTAGTGCATCACCAGCCCTACAATACGGTTGTGATGTCCTCGAGGCGCCAGCGGCTGAAATAAGGACAGTCAGGTTTCATAGTTTATATGGTTGAAAAAACCAAGGAAGGGAAGGGATTGGATGAGGAAGGTATTTAAGGGAAACAATTCTATATAACATAACCATCAATGTTATTTAGGTATAAAAAGGCATCTAGACCCTTCTTGAAGCTCTCTGCTGTCCCTGCTGTGACCAGCGCCTGAGACAGGCTATTCCACAGATTGACAGTTCTCATAGTAAAAAAGCCCAGTCGCCTCTGGTGAGTAAACCTTGATTTCTCTAGGTGTCGGGCTAGAGAGAGGATGGAGGGTCCTAGAGACTACTGATAGCGGAGGAGACATTGTATATATGCTGATCAGTCTTGTGTCTATATAATTGTTCCGGAGGAGTCCGTTAGAATCTTCCCCGACAATAAGCCCTGGATAAGCAGTGATATTAATGCAGTCTTGATCTGGTAAAGGAGGCTTTTAGGAGAGGTGATACTTGGGGCGTAAAATCCAGAAGGGATTAAAAGCGAAATTCAGAGAGGCAAAGATTTGTTAGAAAGAGAAACTTGAAAAGTAGTAAGTGGATGAGTGAAATCTGTGCCTTAATCGGTTTACTGATGGCAGTGTGTCAAATAGTTTGTTTTGTCTGATGCTTATAGTGTGGGGGGAGACGTATTATGTGGAGCTGACGTGTTTACAGTATCTTGTACGGAAGTTGAGGGGAATTTCAGAAAACTTAAAGGGAACCTGTCACCAGAAATGTCATTTTTAGCTGGTGACAGGTTCCAATAGCCTGTGCTATGCTGATTTTAAAAATGCCCTTGTCAGTATTCTGAATCATTTCAATAGTTTAAAAGTTTATTTTACATTACCTGGCTCCCTGCCAGCAGCGTGAGGCGAGTCCCGGTGGAGGGGTAGCTGCAGCCTGTGTCTCCTCTCCTCCACGCTCAACCAACTCCCTCCCCACTGTCATGCGCATTGAGGAGGATGGTGTGGGCCAGAGGAAGAATGCATGAGAGGAGGCACACACAGGCTGCAGCTACCCCTTCACCTCCTCCCCCCATCCTGGGCCTTGCCACACTCTGCTGGCAGGGAGCCAGAAAATGTAAAATAAACTGTTATCAACCACTGAAATGATTCAGAACGCTGACATTTTTAATATCGCATAGCATAGGCCACAAAGACATTTCTGGTGACAGGTTCCCTTTAATAATTGTAAGTCTATGGGGCGTGATGGAATACATCCAGTAGTGTTGAAGACATGTGGACAAGAACTGTGTGTGATTTTTGTTCATTTTTTTTAATTGGAGCTTAGCAGTGGGTATTGTACCTGACTTGTGGAAGAGTTTGCACATTGTTCTTGTACCAAAATGCTCTATAAACTTATAAACAGAAGAGCACTTTTGGTGGGAGGTAGTTGTAGTTGATAATTAACAGGGAGAGATATAGATGGTCGTTATCCCTATGGCAATCCACTTGTACAATAATAATTTAAATGTTTAGTATTTATCATGTACAGCTTGTTATTATAACGTTGTACAGGCGGTCCGTGACTTACAGACACCCGACTTCCAAACGGACCCCTCTGCTCCCTGTGACCTCTGGTGAAGCTCTGTGGATGTTACATTACTCCCAGGCTGCAATGATCAGCTGTAAGGTGTCTGTAATGAAGTTTTATTGATAATCTTTGGTCCTATGACAACACAACATATTTAAGATTCAATTGTCATGGGGACAATTTTTTTTTTGTCTGAAGTCACAAATATAAAATATACAATTCCAACTTACATACAAATTCAACTTAAGAACAAACCTAAAGAACCTACCTTGTACGTAACCCGGGGACTGCCTGTACTGTGAAATATTAGTATACTTTATGTTGGAGGACTTCTGTAACTAAGTAATTACTTCTTGGGGATATATCAAGTTTTATCGTATTGTAGGTTGGGAAAGTTGTTATGGCCACCCCCTTGGGGCACCTCTGTCCTGCTCTTCAGTGATCAGTCACTACAAAGAAAATCAGGTCTGGGAGACTCGCTGGCGGGATGACTTGGGAAATAGTAAACCCTCTTTATGGTATTCCAATTCACTTCTTAGCTCCCTCTAGTGGTGGTTGCATGTAGTCAATATAGAATAATTTATTCATATTCTTATGCAGCAGATTTGGAGCTGCCTAACCAGAAATCAGAGCTCCAGCTATTAAAGTTCTATACCACAGAATATGGCACAGAATAACCGAGGTATCTGGATAAGACTCCTTGTGCTTATAGGGGCTCATTCACATTATATCAGAGCTGCAGAGCAGGGAAAAATAAATCGGAGAAGGAACTTGTGTACATGAACCCCCCAGACACATGTAATTTGTGTGTTCTCCTCTGTTATTTATGATTTTTTTCCGGATTAACATTTTTTTTTTCGTGTGTTTTTTTTCCATGTAATTTATTAATTAAAGGTGCCGTTATTTATTAACCAGCTGTGAGGATGGCATGTTGTGGAGACGCTCTTTGGTGTTGCTTTCATGTCAGCTTCATGTAATTTATATGTTACCATTTTTTGGTGTGCATTTTCATGTAAATTTTCATCCCCCCCCAACTGAGCTCAGATTGTTCTCTCCCTTCTGTGGATGGACAATAATGACATTTCTTGTGCCTTAGGAATCTTTATTATAGCGGCTGCTTGATAAATGTGGCATACAAGGTGTTAATGTGTGAAGCCCCGTTGATATGAGTGGATCACGCGTGTATTTCTGACGTGTGGGACTTGCAGTGGACTGACTCTGAGCCACAGTAAAAACTGATGAGAACAAAAACTCTGATTGTAAAATTATTGGGATCTGATGGAAATGTCAGGGTTTTTACTGACAAAACCCTGATGACGTTCCATAAATGTATCACATATTTCATAAAAAAGTCAAACTTTAAAGGGCATCTGCCACCAGGATGCAGGACTATATGCAAATGAGCCTGAGGGGCTCCATGCTCCATAGATGTTAATGAGGTCTGGAGCCCCTCAGGCTCATTTGCATAGTGTCTTTTATCCTAGTGGTAGATGTTATTTTAAGTAAATCGTCAGTTGAGACAATTGTGAGACATTTGTGTGACAATGATAACATCCCCAGCCCCCCCAATGTGCTGTGACTATTCACCCCTGGATACAGCACAGGACAGTGGTGCTCATACATGTCATTAGGAGACGGAGCAATCTGTATACACCAGAATTTGTACCTGGAATGGCTTGAGCCACATTTATTAAGGGATTTTTGACCATTTTTAAATAGACACACCCCTTTCTGTAAAACTTATTCTGTGCACCAGAAAATTAATAGACCAACTAGTAGCTGGTATAAGGTAGACTCCACTAGTAAACTAATCCACATACATCACTTTGGTAAATCTGCTCATTGTTTGTACACGTTTGAGGAGATGTATCAAGCCGTCTGCACCAGGATTCTGGAGTAAAAAAAAAACCAAAAAACAATTTCACATATATTAACGGTTTTAGACCCGAACAGAAAAGGGGTGTGGCCTAGCAACAGTCTAAAGCCGATCCAGATTCATCATCCAGCATCAGACGTGGTTAGAAATCTGGTGCTGCATAGTCGCACTCCACCCTGCTTCTGGCGCACATTGATAAATCTCCTCCAATGGGAGGGATTTCTCAAAAGTGTCATAAAATGTATTAAAGTGTCTGATTCTGTGCAGTACAAGACTGGCCTAGTTGTACTTTGCGCCTCTGCCCCAATGATTATTGTGGGTTTCTAGTTCTGCACTGGTCTAAACACATTTCGCTGCTGGATGATGAATCTGTTGAGTTGTACTTTGCACCTCCTATTAGTTGGTCTAGTTCGCGCACATTTTGCTGGCGCATGGACTTGTTGTTTCATAGGTCGCGCCACATTTTTCATACAAAAAATGAAAGTGCCTCAACACTGTCTAAAACCCTTAATAAATGTGTTTAGCACCAATTAATCCAGAAATTTGTCGCAGGCCAGACCAGTGCAGAGGAGAAGTAGACAGGTCTGGCTGCGCCAGAATAATCACAGGGCCAGACGACTGGAGTAATTTGGACCTGAAATGCCAAGCACAACAAACTATCCATATTAGAGAAAATTCGCTATTGTGGTGCAGCAAAGTACAGCAACTAATAGGAGGTGCAAAGTACAACAGGTGCAGAGATTTGTCTAGTCCTGCCCTGCACTGGTCTAAAGACCAACACACTAATACATCTCCCTCATTGTCTGATGCTTGATGATTCATCTATAAGACTGGCGAGTACTTTGCACCTCCTATTAGTTGTTCTAGTTTCCTGCCCACAAAAATGTCTGTTCGCCAAAAATACGGGTTGAAAACGTGTCTAAACAGTTTAATTTATTTTATGCGAGGCATTATAGTATTCTGGTGCAGACATCTTGTTACATCTCCCCCACAGTCTTGCGTCATCTCTTGTGCAGATGTGGGTGCCAGTCTTAAAGGAAACCTACCATTTGATGCATTATGAAGCAAAGATACCTTGAGAATGCTGTAGCTACACTGATGCAGGATCTTATCTTGGTTAATCCCTGTGCTGAGTGGTTTTGCTGAGAAAACAATTATAACATTATAATAATGAGGGTCTGTCTTTTCTGTGCCTGGGCTCAGAGGATGATGTAATCACTGTTCTCCGTGCCAGGCAGAATAATCAATCGTTGTACCATCCCCCAGCTGTTATGAGTGATGCAGCTCAGGTTGATTAGTCCTGTCTAGTCCATGTGTAATACAGGATCTGGGTAAATTGTGCAATCCAGCTTTCAAAAGGTCCTGAATGTTGTAATTGTTTTTTCAGCAAAACCACTCAGCACAGGGATTAAACAAGATATGTTTCTGCATCAGTGTAGCTACAGCATTCTCAAGGTATGTTTGCTTCATAATGCATCAAATCAGATGGGAGGTTTCCTTTAATAAGAGGCTCTGACGCAAGTGGGGGGAAAATGCACAATAAATCTCCCCCCTGTGTCTGATAAACCTGGTGTAGTCATACTCTGTCTTACCTTGCGCCACTTTTGATAAATCTGCCCCATTATATTTAGCAGCATTAAACATCACGGTCCAGTTTCCACATGTAAAACCTCCTCCGTGTCCGTTGGTCCAAACCTGACTTTGTTGAGCAGAACTGAGCGCGGTCCAGGTTTAGGACAAAACATTTTATTCTGTTATCAGTTTAATATCATACATCCTTCACAAATGTATTTATTAATATTACAGTCTCTTTCTTCATTTTAAAAGTTCTGTCTTTTTATCATCTACATCTTCTAGGACAGAAGCTTCTACCTCTGCGGCCAGATAAGACTTTCTATACATGGCTGTGCCTACTGGCAGTAAAAGAGTTAAGTTATCTGTAAATGAGGTAACATTTCACAGTACAATTTTCTTCAAGTTTTAAAGAACTAAATTTAGTTTTTTTTTTTTGTTTGTTTTGTGTTAAAATAAAAAAAGTAGGAAAAAAAGGGTCTTTACAAAGAAAATCCCACGGTCAAAGAAAATAAGCTCCATCTCCGACATTCTGGACTGTCCGATCCAATGTGTTAAAAAAAGGAGTAGTGGGGGACTGGATATGCTGGAAATTTCATAACTGGTAATAGAACCATCCTCTTGGGGATACCTGGGGGGAAAGACATAACTGTAAGTACATACACAGTGTATAAAGCCCCTGTAATAATCCATGGACAGGCGGAATAACAGAGGGTTGTCACACCTTAAACACAAACTGTAGGTTATTAATATCCGGGATGTAGTAGAAAGGGTTCTGACACTCGCCCAACAAACAACCAGAAGTCCAGCTCCCTTCTCTATTTTGTGGCTGGTCAAGGAACTCCGATGCAGTCTCCAGGGCCAGCCACAGGGATTTGGACATGAATGGGCTGTGGGGATCCCGAATGTCCGATCCTCTTGTAGTCAAAGCTCTTTTGTAAGATTGTCTTGAAGAACCAAAATTTCTTTTACATGTGGAACTATTTAAAGGGAAACTGTCAGCAAGTTTGACCATACAAAGCTGCAGACAGTGTTAGGGCTCATTCACACAAACCTAATGGGAACGGATAATGGTCCCCATTGACGCCTATAGTGCCCGATCACGGTGCGGTGAGCATACGTTGTCTCGCTGCATGGCGCCAGCCTTGCGCTCCTGTATGGAGAGGGATGAGTAACTCTCATCCCTCCTCCTCCTCTCCAGTGCTCTGACGTGTGCATGTAGCCTTAGTAACAGAAGGATTGTAAAAAATGAATCTAACTACTCTAGGGACAATATCTATGTTCCAGAATTGTAGCTAGACTTGTTGCAACGATACGAAACCTCTTCACTGTACTGCTGTGTGCAGTGAATAAATCTCACACTCTACTGAACCTGAGTCCAGCTACCAACCTGGAATATAATGCATTTTTTTACTGCCCTGCAGCTCTCTACTAACACACACAAAGGTATGGTTACACAGATCTCCTGGGCCTATGTATCTGATACAGGTTTGTATGGTCAGTTTCTAGGAAACTGCAAATCTCTTACATTTCAGATTCCTATATTTGGGATCCACTTAATAACAGCGTTATTAATTTAGCCTACAGTTTTGATGCATTAGTTGTGGGGGCCCTGAGGCTCGGCTGTGCCTGGATGTGGTTACTGTGTTGTTGTGGCACAAAACATTAAGAAATCTATGAAATAAGTGGAGCTCCAGCAGCGCTGCCTTCCCATGTATGGAGACCCATGAGCTCCTCTCCCGCACCGTGTACTTCTAGCTACAACATTGGCCAAATAAAACCTTTCTCCTGCTAAATGTGGCGCTTGTTCTATTCTAGTATGTGGGAAGAATAGAGAAGCAGCGGGAGCAGCCTCCCCAAAGAGTTCAAGGGGCAGAAACATGCAGCACAGCAACAAATCGGGAATCTGGTGCTGAAAGGCCCAGCATGCAGCTACGTAAACAGGTACAGGGTATAGTAATACAATGTGCCCAAATATAACCCCTTCATTACTGCACTACAGCAGAGGGTGTCTGCATGGTCCCTGCTTTCCTAATCCTCACCTACTATTATGGATTTCTGATCGGTGCACGTACCGTAAGCAGCAGGAGCAGCGGCGGCAGCAGCGCTATATCCGTACGGGGCTGCGTAACCTGCGAATGAAAGAAAATTTTTTTTAAAAACACACGTTCAGTGTCCTGGTCTGTCCCAATGACTGAATCCTAATTAATGAGGTGTCTTACAGTAGAGGAGGCACGGTCCATCCCTATCGGCCTGTGTTGGTATTTAGAGGCTCATAAGTGACTTCACAGCCGGCGCCCGCTACAGGCCGCAGTGCGCAACTATGTCACTGCAAGCTGAGCCCAACCCGAGCAGAGTTATTTCACCTCGGGCAAGTAAAAATATAACAAATCTTCCCATCCAGACAACCCCTTGATAGAGAATTTCTGCACAGAACTCATTTGAAAATTATGCAGCAGATAAACCCACTTTATAGCATTTTTTTACCTTCAAAAATAACTTCTTTGCGACTTTTGTGGAGGTGTCCAATGCTACCATTTTAAGGATTGTACACGCGTTTGATCACTTTTTATTGAATTTTTTACACTTTTCAAAATGTTAAAAAAGTAGCATTTTCTTTTACGGGGTTAAACCGGAAATAATTTATTACATTTTGGTAGATGGGACATTTTGGGACCCAACATGTTTATGATTTTTACTGTTTATATCATGAGTTCTAGGTAAAGGGGAATGATTAATATTTTTTAAAAATATAATATTTTTAAAACCTTTTTATTTTACTTTTTTAGTATTTTTCAGACCCCCTAGGGTACTATAACTGATTGATCCTACCATATACTGCCATACTACAGTATGGCAGTATATGGGGATTTTCCTCATCATTCTTTACAATGTGCAACTCTTCAAATTAATATACAGTTGGTATGGAAATTATCTAATTTTTCACTTTGTTTCATTGCAGCCAATTGGCAATATCAAAAGTTCCTTTTTTTGTTCATTATTGTACATTCTGCCACCCATCTTGACAGAGACTGAAATGTAGATATTTTTGCTAAATTATTAAACAACAAAATATGAAATATCACATGGTCATAAGTATTCAGACCCTTTGCTGTGAGGGTCATATTTACTCACATACTGTCCATTTCCTTCTTATCCTCCTAGAGATGGTCCTACTTGTTCATTAGAGTCCATTTGTGTTTAATTAATCTGATTGGACTTGATTAGGAAATGCACTCACAGTGCATGTCAGAGCACATGAGAATCATAAGGTCTAAGGAACTGCCCAAGGAGCTCAGAGACAGAATTGTGGCAAGACACAGATCTGGCCAAGGTTACAAAAGAATTTCTGCAGCACCTCAACTCAAGGTTCCTAAGAGCACAGTGGCCTCCAAAATCCAGCCAAATTAAGCAATCATTGGAGAAGAACCTTGGTGAGAGAAGTAAAGAAGAACCCCAAGATCACTACAGCTGAGCTCCAGAGATGCAGTAGTTATATGGGAGAAAATTCCACAAAGTCATATATCACTGCAGTCTCTAACAGTTGGGGCTTTATGGCAGAGTCTATCAACAGAAGTCTTTCCTCAGTGCAAGACATGTGAAAGCCGCATACAGTGTGCAAAAAAAACAACAACATGAAATACTCCCAAACTATGAGAAATGAGATTCTCTGATGAGACAGGGACTGAACTGTTTGGTGTTAATTCTAAGTGTTCTGTGTGGAGAAAACCAGGCGCTGCTCATCGCCTGCCAAATACAATCCCAGCAGTGACACATGGTGGTGGCAGCATCATGCTATGGGGGCAGGGACAGGACCACTGGTGGCAATAGAAGGAAAGATGAATGCAGCAAAATACAGAAAGATCCCTGATGATAACCTTTTCCTGAGGCTCTGGACTGGGCCGAAGTTTCACCTTCTAACAAGACAATGACCCTAAGCACACAGCTAAAATAACAAAGCAGAGACTTCAGAACATCTGTGACCATCCCTGACTGGTCCAGCCAGAGCCCTGACCTAATCCCAATTGAGCATCTCTGAAGAGACATGAAAATGGTTTCCACCAACGTTTACCATCCAACCTGAGGGAACTGGAGAGGATCTGCAAGGAAGAGGCAGAGGATCCCCAAATCCAGGTGTGAAAAACTTGTTGTATCTTCCCAAGAAGAGTCATCTCTATACCAGCTCCAAAGCTGCTTCTACTCATCACTGAGCAAAGGGGCTGAATACTTATCACCGTGTGATATTTCAGATTTTCTTGTTTAATAAATTGCCAAAAATATCAACATTTCTGTTTCTGTCAAGATTGGGCCAGAGTGTAAATTGATGAGAAAAAAAAAAATTGGCTGCAATAAAACTAAGAGTGAAAAATGTAAAGATGTCTGAATACTTTCTGTTACCACGGTATAAAATGATTCTTAAAAGAAAAATGATAGGTAGCCAACAAGATGCCCCCCCCCCCCCCCCCCCAGCATAGAGACCCCATCATACATACCTGGAGTGATGTAACCAGGGGCAGCTGCAGCCCCCACAAACGCTCCACGTGTCAGGGCCACCCTCCCACGCCCTCGCGCTGCCTGTACCGCGGCGGATATGGCTGTGCTGACCACTCCTTTTGTCTGGAAAGAAGATGAAATGATTGGTCACAGGAGGCACAGTAATGGCCAGTGCCGGATGCTAGAGCCGCTCGCTACGGCAGCCGATCTGTGAAATCATTTGACATATTGAGGAATCCGTCTATTATTCCCAGTGAGGTGCAGAGAAAACAGATGTAGTGAGTGCGGAGGCTCCGGCTTCCAAGACTAATGCCGGAATAAGCCACATTTCCTCCTGGCGTGTGTAACAGCTGGACAGGGAGAAGCCGCGCTCTTCCTGTGCAGTCTGGGAACAAGTCAACACATTAACATCTACAGCGAGAGCCGGGAGAGAGAAAGCAGCCGAATTAATCTCTGCGCTGACTGTATAATGAAAATGAAGTGTAAGCTGCATAATTAATGGCGTGTATCAGTACAGTATAACAGTGGCGAGGCTTCTACACGTCACTGCGCAGGCGGCCACCCCCTGCTTTATAAGATATGTTATATTATACACAGCAGCTCATTATGTCCCAAGTCTAAGGGGGGTGTGATAACCACAATCCTCTATTATGATCACAGAACCCCCCCCATAATTCTCTGCCTATACACACATATAAAACACACTGGTACAGACACCGATCCAGATTAATACGAGACTAAGAACAGCACAAGGTCCCCACACATCTCATGCACTGAGGCTCTGGCAGGCGACACATGGAAATACCCAGGAAACTCTACCCCCAGGCAAATAGTTCAACAAGAAAGTCAATTATTTTCCATTCAGGGATCAAAGACAGAACAGGAGAAGATCTAGTAGAGGAGACGCTTCCTTCTCATGTCGCCTCTTTATCACTAGTTTTATATGAATCGGGAGCGCTGTGTATTACACACCCCTTGTATTGTAACCTGCTATTATCCACAATTGTTGTAATTGTTCTTTTTGTGTGGTTTTCACGCTTATTTGTGTTTATTTAGATGATTGCATGTTGGGTGTTCTACAAATAAGAAGTCCTGTACATTTATTTCACTACCGTAGGATCAGGAACCCGCTCCCCATAAAGGTAAAGTGAGGGTAAGTGTCTGGTCATTAGGGGTTAAATTATGGGTTAATGGGGTTAAATGGTTTAACGACACTTTAAAGGGGTTGTACGGAAGTTGTAAAACATGGCATCTTCCAAAAACAGCGCCACACCTGACCATGGTTTGCGCTGGTATTGCAGCTCAGCTGTATAGGGATGAATGTCGCTCAGCTGCAATATCAGCACAATCCATGGTCAGGTGTGGTGCTGTTTTTATAAGAAAGCAGCCATGTTTTTTAACCACTGGACAACCCTTTTAAGAGTCCAATTAAAGTACAAAACCCATAAAATCAATGTTTTATGTATGAGATATATGTGTAGAGTTCAAGATAGGCCAAATATCCTTTATCTTTCTGAGGGCCACACTAGTAACCAGCACCTTAGATGCACCAATAACCACCGTACAGCACAAAATGCCACCCCAAAAACCAAGAGACTGTGACTAATACAGACCCCAGACTAGACAATAAATACAGCATTCAAACCAGATCCATACATCCTCCTGCTCTGGGTCCTGATGCTCATCATTAGTTTCAGCATCAGGACCCTGAACAGTGTTTCCATTCCCAGGTCCTCCCCTGCTCCGGTTCTTAAGGCTAGCGGGTCTCTCCACTGCCCAGTTTTGGGTCCTGATGCAGGGAGTACTTATCACATGTACTCAACACTACCAGGGCTCCTGCACCAATATTGGCAGCACTAATTGGTTTCTTGTGTTATATTGCCCCTTGCCGGGTGGGGCAAGTTACGTGCCAGTACATGTAGACCGACATAGATTGGTCAGAGAGTTATACACATTACATCCTCCTGATCCGGGGTGCAGAGGCCTCACCTGTGGAATAATCTTCTTCTTCTTGTTATTTGCTGCATTTGGCCCAGAGAATAGTTTCTCGAGAGCGGCGAGCGCTGCACTGGCTTTCGCTACTTTCTTGTTTGGACCGGCGCCTCTGAACTTCTGTGCATCCACTTCAACCTGTGATACAAAGGCCCAATATTACAGACACTGTGACTGTTCAGACGCACCAATCTGCTACTTATTAGCAGGATGTGTACATTAAAAATTAACTTTTATTCTTTATCGAGTAAAATATTCCCAAAAGGTAAAGTGCAATATCAGCTCACCAGTCACCAGAACTGGGTAGAAAGAGCCACAAAAAACTGAAATCATTAAATATGTTTCATTGGTTCAAATGTAAACATAAGCAGAATATTGATTACTAACATTTCAACAAGGACCAGCAAGAGCGTAATTAAATTAGATCTCACCAGTCTTGTGTGTGATGGTTCTTGATCCAGGGAGACATTCCAGGAACGTAGGGCCTAGTAATCCCTACACTTGTATGATCACCTGGTGTCCCCGTTGCTCCTGTCCTGACAAGGACAGTCCCAAAGCTGTCCCTAATAGCAGCTGTTAATCCCTACTTACTGAGTGTTATATGCTCCCTACGTGTTTCATGTACCATAGGATACAATCATCAGGGGATAGATCAATTCATTGGCCCCCATCTGCTGCTGTAGCTGTTAATGCTGTACTGAGCTAGATAGGGATCAGAGAGGGAATAAGCACGAGCGTGGCTCATGTGCTAGGTTAAGAAACAGTATGCAAGAATATAGACGGGCAGTGGCTCCTATATTCACTAGCGGTCCAGTGTGGTGACTAGACTGGACATATTTAATGATTTAAGTTTTTTGTGGCTCTTTCTACCCAGTTCTGGTGACTGGTGAGCTGATATTGCACTTTACCTTTTGGGAATATTTTACTCGATAAAGAATAAAAGTTAATTTTTAATGTACACATCCTGCTAATAAGTATCTTCTGTATTGTGGATGAATTAATGGTTTGGTGACTGCATCCTGACTGGGACATCACCAGTACAGATCTCACCTGTCTTTTTTACTGACGCACCAATCTGGCATCGCCTGGAACCATTGCTTAATTATGCATCATGTTGGCCCTTGTGTTTACAAATTTCTCTATTTGGAAAAATATGTATAAATTTATAGAAAAAATATTTTATAAACTTTTTGGTCACAGTGGAAACTTTTTGAGACCAAAAAAAGTCTCATAAACCAGAACTATGACAGCTGAGGCCTTAGAGGGAAGACACTGCTGATAGGTCACTGATTGGCTGCTGCAATCACCGGTTTAACCCAAAGCCACTGAGTCATTTTCTAGGTTATCCTAGAATAATTATGTGATTAGGATGGTAATGAGGAAACAACAGAACTTGACAGGAAAAAAACTATGTCCATGGGCTCATGCACACATGTATTGCTTTGGGCTCTGGCTCATGGCTGTAGATTCCATGCCCCCGTTTGTTAGACTGCCCTACGTACAAATTAACAGCTTGGCAAGTCTTTTCTACTGTCTTTGGCGTGTGAATCGGAACGTGGATCCTTTGTTTGTGGCCCGTGCACATATTTGTGTGAAGGTAGAATTTTCGCTTGAAATAGCACCACCCTTTCACATGGGCCATGCCCGGTATTGCAGCTCGTATTCAAAAGTTACATTTAAAGGAAACCCTGTCATAACCTTCCAACCGTACCTTGTAATGTAGGATGCATGTCCCCCGGAGGTCCTTGTTGCATATTTCTATACACCAGCTGTTCTGAGAAATCCTCTTTCATTCTCATGTAAAATGCAGTCAAGGAGGTGGGGCAGCTCCAGGTCCTGACCGCCATATGCTCTGCCCACTCCAGCCCTGCCTACTAATCCCCACCCGTAATTCTCCTTCAATGCCGCAATACATAGCACTGCCGCTAGCTTGGAGCCGGCTTCACAGGCACAGCGAGCGGCACTGCAATGTATCTCGCCATTGGGATGGGCGTAGGCCGGGCTGGCGTGCATGATGCTTGGATTGGGCAGATGATACGGCGGTCAGGAGGGGGGGCTGTCTGGACGAGCTGCTCTACCTTCTTGACTGCATTTTACTTGAGAATAAAAGAGGTTTTCTCGGGAGTGCTGGTATGTAGAAATATAACTGAAAGACCTTAGGGAGACATAACAAGGTACTGTTGGTGGGCTTAGTGGGGATAAGGTGATGACAGGTTCCCTTTAAAAAATAAATTATTTTTTCTATACCTGGAAAACTTGTACAATAACATAGGACTATTATGTGGTTACTGCAGACCTCAGCACTTACCTCCATTACAAAGCGCTTATCGTGGCTCCCCCCACTCTCCGATATTAACTCGTATTTCAGGCCTCTCCTCTTCTCATTCAGCTCCATGACAGGATTTTTCCCACTGGCTGTAAGAATGGGGCCCTGAGTCCTGACCTGTGGAATAATAATAAGACAATAATTCTCCGTTTTCTGCACTTATGTCATATACGTTCATATAATAACCCCTGGTCCTAATAGCCAATGTCTCCTTACCATTCAGGTAATGAGACATTGGCTATTAGGACCAGGGGTTATTATATGAAATTACTAACATAAATAAAAGGTTTCAGAAGATTGAGGATATGTGCGTATCTGTTCTCCTGATGAGCTTGTTTTATAACATCTTCTCACAGACTGAGTGTTCCTCTGTATTTCCTCCTGGAAATGCTAATACATCAGCACCTCATGAGATGCGGGAGGTCCTCTTATAACACACTGGCCTCACTCCTCTCCCACACTCACCAGGGACAGTATTACAGGAAGCCAATAGACTGGGAAATGACATCCATCTGTCCGCGGGTCTATAATAGCAGTAAGCGGATTACTATGGGGGTTATGGCCGCTCCTTATTACTGACAGATCACTTCCCTGTATAGTCCAGGTGTCCGTGCATGGCTGTGCTCTATGACTTCCACATAATCATATTGATCCAGCCTCTGCTGTGTACTTCCAGATCATATTAGCACAGACTGGAAGGTAACGTTTCTATCTAATAATCCTTCAGTTACTACTGCTCCCATATATACCTATAATAGCAGTTCTGTATAGCTAATATGATAAGCCTTACATTATAATCTGTCATTGTGTTATGTTTATTGGATGGATCTCATGACCCTATGACCTTGAAGGGATCCCCACCCTGAGATAATAATTAAAAACACAGCGCATCCAGTGGGTGGGCCTATGTGTGGACGGGCAACTATCTCTCAGCTGTCAATCACAGAGTAGCCCCGCCCACTAGACCTGGAGATCTTAGAGGACTTATTTTTCCTCTATCCAGTGCCCATTGCCTTTCAGATGCACACAGTCCCTCACACGCCCTTCTCATGATGCAAAACTGAAAACATCAGGAATGAGCGACCACAGGTTTATTACTCCACTCTAGACGAGTCTAACAAAACAGAGCATTAATACAGATTGACAGCCTGTACCTTTCCAAAAGTTACCAACAACAGTAACCGATAAGTGATTTTAAAGGAAACCGTGTAATACTTTATGTCCCCTGTAGGGGAGCTGTGGGAAAACTGAATACTTACTGCAGAGATTGGGGGAGTGCTAAAAATGGGTCTCCTGGTGACAGGTTCCCTTTAGTCACCACAGAGCATAGTACATACACTGCCAAAGAGTTTTTGTATAAGAAATAGGTTTTACAGAAAAATAGACAAGTTATATAGTAACTTTCAATGCCATGTGCTCTGTTACTGGGCACTTGTCCCCTGGGAGTGGCTATAGAAGAGCAGTTTTCACCCTTGGGAAACGGCTCCTCCATGTGTCCTTTTCAAAATATATGAAAACTTCCATCATATATTTGAAAAGGACACACCAAGGAGGCCACTCCCAGATGACAAGAGCCTAGTCACAGAGCACATGGCACTGAAAGGTAATATATAAATAAAAATTTTTTCTGTAAAACCTGTTTTTTTTTTTTATACAAAAACTCCTTGGCAGTAAATGTATTATGCTCTGTGGGACGGGGGGTGTGTGCTAAAAATGGGTCTTCTGGTGACCCATGTCCCCATATTTGACACCTCTAAACTTTCAGCACCCTCCGGTAGGGTACGCAATGTGCTTTATATATATCAAATGAAATCTCCCCCATTCACACATAAAACACCTCCAAGGTCATATGCAAATGTGTTGAGAAGAGTCACTGTTTACCTGACATGAGTCACTTCAGACAGCTCTATCTTCGGCTCTCTAGGACCTACAATCTTGATTTTGGTTGCATTTTAAAACTTTCAGTCTTGTGGTTCTGTTTTCTAAAGAACTGGTGATACACGCTGTTACATAGCGGTGAACTGGATTTTTATCTGTAACTTACATTCCCAAATGTTTTTACCTTCCTGCATCTCCAGTTCTGTTGCTCACTTTACCACAACCCTTACTCGAAAGCTGATTCTCATCTTTAATATGACACCAGAAGAAAGTGGTGCCATAGAGTTGGAGATAGGGGGGTCTTCCCCTGCAGCGACTCTTCTCATCAAAAAGTGGCGTGTGACTAGGGATTTGTGTTTCACATGATGTCTTTCAAATAATCATCTCATGTGTAAAATATATCAGCTAATATTTCCTCTGGAGGAGTAGGGTGTGGAATAAGCTGCCCCCTCCAGCACCGAGGAGATATCAGGTAGAAAGCGTCAAGTATTAAGTACCAGTACAAAGGTTAATGATGGGATACATATGTCCGGTTGCTATAGCACAAGTCAGATATTCTGCTCTCGCCTTACAAGGCTGCACTTAGCTGATATTGAACTGGCTCTAACCAGCAATCTTAGCAAGGAGAGTGTATATTACAAGCCACAACATAGAGGGGTATTTCAGGGGTCATCATATACGTATAATAAAAAAAAAAAAAGCAGCATCATATTCCGCAGAGTAGTCACATGGCCAGATGAAACAATAGGAATCCGCTCCCAAGAGCTCACAATCTATGAGGAGAGACCCAGTGTTCTCCTATACATATTTGGATGTATCTCCTACCTCGAGAGTGTTGGAGCCATCTGTGCTGGAGCTTCCTGTGTTGCTGCCCGAATTCGATGAGACGGTCTCGTTCTTTCCTTCACTGTCTGATTTTTCATCTGAACTGAGACATTCCATGTCTGTGTCGAAACCTGTAGGGTAGCCCATCGCCTGTAAGACCTGAGGAGAACAACATATCATGAGAAACACTGCTTCAGTGTAAACAAAAACTAAACAACAACTTTACACAATCTACTGTATGACGCAGCGGCACAGACACCTCCCAGGTGGAGGTCCCCGGGGGTGGGTTCCCTAAAAACCCACTCACCTTTACTGCTACATGAAGCTTTGCCGTCTTCTTGGATGGTCCAGATGCCTCGTGTGTTGTGCCATCTACATCCACAGACATGGTAAAGACTGGCGCGTGTACTGGACCTGACTGGGAGAGCAGTTTATACTGGAGGCCGGGCCGGATCTGGTTCAGTCTCATTAGTGCATTCATTGGCTGGTTTGATTCTATGGCTTTACTGTCTAAAACTGTAGGAAAAGATAATTTCATTAAATACATAGAAATTGTAATTCAGCAGGAAAATCTATGTAATTACACGAGTGTACGTCACTGATTACACTATGTTACAGTAATGAGCCCCTCTCTCTGTTGGCTGCTGCATTAAAATAGGATCTTACTTTTGCGTAAGTTGCGTCTCATTTTCTTGTTTGGATCTTTGTCATCACAAGAACCATCGTCATATGGCCTCTTCAAACCTGGAGAATTCAAGATGAGAGAAGTCTAAAAAAAAAAATCACTAAAAACTAACACAGCTGGATTGCCCACCGCATAATACGACCCCTCAGGTCCAATACTCTGGAGGATCTTTGTAGGTCAGTGTCCTGCACCCTTTCCTGCCCATCCGTTCTGCTTTGATTATAGTGCCTTGCCTCCCCTATGACACTAGTGAAGACCTAGCTACCTGCAGCCACCACTAGAGGGAGCTTCCAAGGCTATGGCTGTGCAGTGTTCGCTAGCTGTATCGGAAGGTTCTGATAAAGCTATTAGTTTAACACTGCTCATACTGGGGTAGCGCTAGGAGCTGCTTACGTTTAGTTTGACAGGTCCTCTTTAAGGACTACTACAAGTGGTCTGTCAACGAATCGCGGAATGAGTGCTGGCCGGATTTCACGCACCAATCACAGCGCAGAAGAAAGGACTCAGAGTATCTTAGTGATGTATGATTTAGAGAGTCCCTGGTCCCAACAAAACTGCAGCGCAGAACTGTAATTGTGATCATTTACATCACTATGATACTCCGTAACCTGCATCAGTTCTGGTGTTTATAATTTGGTTGCCCCTGGATCCAACCGTAAATCTTCTGACTATGGTCGGATTCTTGTCATAAATAACTTCTCTTGCCTGCGCACTGCAGTGCTCTCTGCCTCCTGTCCCTCCCCCCTACATTACAAGACCAGCTCAGATACAGACACTTCCTGTCACCAAACAGAAGTGTACAGAGACTTGCTCTACAGATAAAGTCTTTATCCAGGCAGGAGGCATATAGGAGAAGATTGTGTGTGTGTTATATGTGAGTTAGAAGTGCTGGCTCATCATCTCTCATCTCTATGTGTCAGATACTAGTGAGTGTTCATAAGCTAAAAAGTGTAGATAAACCCTGGACCCTGATAATCGAAGCACATTGTCAGCACACAGCATTCCATAGCACAGATGAATCATGAAGTGTCTGCTCAGAGAGTCCCCGCCCACACACTGAATATCACTGAGTGATAGAAGCTATAACGGCAATAAAACTGAGTAACATTGTAAAGTAAAGGGGTTAAAGACTGAAATCCGGGCCTGAATTTTCATGCAGTAATTGATATTTTGTGCTGTGAGTTTTCATAAAATGTATTTGCATAAACTCCATCCTCTGGGCTGGGACAGTAAATCCTCCAGGTAAGTCACAGCGGCTGACCTGCAGCTTCTGCCACTTACCTTCTCTGTCTGTGCTTGACCAGGAATATTTCTGGAAGGGTTTATTAGAAGGGAGAGGGTCCATCTGCAAGACTTTGTATATTTGTCCAAACGCTAATAAACGTAACGCATGCTGCAAAAGAGGAGACAGAAAACTCCCGTCATACAGGGTCATATACTGCAGTATATATTCTTATATATAAGGTAAGGCCTTATGTACATGGCACAGAAGAAAGAGGATATCTCTGTAATATTTGGCAGCACAGACCCATTGCTTTGTCCTACACAGTGTCATAGTAACCAGTGGTGATAGCAGAACCAGAAAAGCAGCGCCATTCTCTTTGTAGTGGTGGAGCCAAGTCACTGCATCTCAGTTCCCTCAGTTATGAGAGCTGAACTATAACACCAGACACAGCGGAGGGGCAGATGTGGCGCTATTTATGGAAAAACAGCAGCCGCTTTACTAGTCGCAGACTTTTATGAGAAAAGCAGTATGAACATGTCCCACGTCTGCCAAAGTCTATGAGATTTTTCATATAGGATATTTACCCCCATTGAACTACGAGTCCTCTCAGGTAGGATATGAAATGTCTTTTTCCCTCTTTTTATGTAAAATCTAGACGATTTACTATTTTATTTCACTTCACTTCACTTTTAAAGTCATGTAAATATGAGCAGAGATTATCATATTTGTCAGAAAAGAGTCACTTTTAGAGGCTGCAGGGGGGGCACGTCAGATGCCCCTATCTTCGTCTTAAAAGAACCTGGAAACATGGTTCTTGGACTATGACATGTCGGAAGTCTGTTAAAAATTATAGGTGTCCCTTAAAGGGACATAGTCACGAGAATTTATCCTGCTAAACCACTAGGTACGGTATGAAATGTCCTTTCCAGAAATCGCTCACGTCATATGTCATATCTTGCACACATAAAAAGAGATGAGTCACGTTAAGAGGCTGCTTCAGGTTCACTTCTATAGGACCTAGAAACATGGTTGAAGGACTGTATGTAAATGAGCCGGAGGGGCTCCAGACTCCATTTATACCTATGGAGCTCATTAGGCTCATTTGCATACAGTTATTCATCCTAGTGGTAGATGTCCTTTGAAGATAAGAATCTCAGATTGTGGTTCTGTGAGCTATGGAACCAGAGATCTCAGGCAGTTACAGGAAATCTACCACCAGGATGAAGGACTGTGAACCCAGCACACTGACATACTGGTCTGTGCCCCCTCTGGCAGGATCTGCCCTCATTTGCAGAATTTCAAAAGCCCTTTTTTTTTGTAAAAACCAGAGCTAAGAAGCTAAAACAAGAGCAGATCCTGCCAGAGGGGGCGCACACCAGTATGTCAGTGTGCTTGGTTCACAATCCTTGGTCTGGTGGTAGATTTTCTTTTAAAGGGGTTTTCCCACAAAACAAGTCAGGCCCTATCCACAGGATAGAACGAGGACTATGATGTACCCCAGTCGGACCTCTTGTCGCTCTCTGAGATGAGTGGAGCAGCAGGACATGCATTGCCGGGCTGTCCCCTTCATGTCTATGGAGCAGACTGAGAACGCTGAGCGCTGTACTCTGCCATCTCCATCAGCTCCATAGAGATGAACGGGGCGTCCTGCTGCTCCTGCTCATCCTGTGCATAGGGCCTAACAGGTTTTGTAAAAAAAAACTTTTAACGAGGTGCAACATATACCTTATATACTCGAGTATAAGCCTAGTTTTTCAGCACAAAAAATGTGCTGAAAAACCCAAACTCGGCTTATACTCGAGTCAAAAAAATAAATATATCTAAACTCACCTTTCCGGCGACCCCTGTATATCTTCTGTGCAATCTGTCCGGCAGCGGCGGCAGGCTACATACACTGGGGCAGGGTCTGGCAGGCTATATACACTGGGGCAGGGTGATGCAGGCTATATACACTGGGCAGGGGTCCTGGCAGGCTATATAACTCTGGGTGCAGGGTCTGTCAGGCTATATACAACTGGGGCAGTGTCTGGCAGGCTAATATACACTGGAGGGTCTGGGGTATACCACTGGGCAGGTCTGCATATATACACTGGGCAGGTGGCTGGCAGGCTATATACGCCTGGGCATGGCTGGGCTGCTATAACACTGGCAGGCTGAGCTATATACACTGGCAGGTGGCTGGCAGGCTATATCACACTGGGCAGGGTAGTGGGGCAGGATATACACTGGGGCAGGGGCTGGCAGGCTATATACACTGGGGCAGGGGCTGGCAGGCTGGCTATATTCCGGGTGAGGCTGTGACCAATGCATTTCCCAACCTCGGCTTATACTCGAGTCAATAGGTTTTCCCAGTATTTTGTGGTAAAATTAGGGGCCTCGGCTTATACTCGGGTCGGCTTATATATAGTTAAGCGCACGTCGGCTGTGAGTGTTTGCTCCATATTCCTGCCATTTAGCCAATTAACGGAAAATAGTGCCCAAAAGTTATAAATACCACTTTTTCGCCATTTTGCAAGACACAAAAAATGCAATAAAAAGTGATCAAAAGGCCGTCCTCAGAATGGTAGCATTGAAAACGTGATCTCAAGTCACAAAAAATGGCACCACCCACAGCTCTGTGCACTGAAGTATGAAAAGTTATTAGCGCCAGAAGACGGCAAAATGAAGATTTTTTTTTTTGTACAGGAGGATTTCATTTTTATAAGAAAATATTATAATGTATGAAACATAAAACCTATACAAATTTGGTATCCCTGTGATTGTACTGACTCAAAGAATGAAGCAGACATGTCATTTGCGTCGCACAGTGAAAGACGTAAAATCCAAGCCCACAAGAAAATGGTGCAAATTTGGTTTTTCTCACCGATTTTCACTGCATTTGGAATTTTTTCCCGCTTCCCAGTACATGGCATGGAATATCAAATAATGTCCCTATAAAGTGTAATTTGTTACACAGAAAACAAGCCCTCACACAGATCTTACATAGAAAAATAAAAGAGTTACACATTTTTGAAGTTGGGGAGTGAAAAATAAAACCTCAAAAATGAAAAAGGGCTGTAACTCAAACTGTATCTGCAGGTTACATTTCCAACATGTCTTTAGCTGACAATCTCTCTTTTCCTGTAGATCACAGAACCACAAGCCTGATGCTATCCAAAAGATGGGATTCTTATCTTTAATATGACACCAAGAACCATGTTTCCAGATTCTATACAGCCAAGGACAGGGGTGTCTAAAATGATGCTCCCCCTGCAGCCTCCAAAAGTGACTAATCTCTTACAAATATCACCTTCATCTGTACATTACATGATTATTGTCTTTTATGTGTATTTTGTGTTCCTCTTTCCTATCTGCTTTAGCCCTGCCTTCTACAACGAGCAGTCCTTGGAAATGGAATGAATAACCAGAATCAATGTATCAGATGACAGATCTCAGTGAATACATCTAGGACGAGCGCAGCCGCTACAAATAGTAATATTTCTATGAAGGAATTATTATGCAATAGATGGGAGCCCTGAGATCCTTGTCCCATAAATAGCTTGTCCTCCGCTGACACTATGGCTCGTTTCCAAGGACAATGAAACAAAGCCAAAAATCTCACCCAAGACTGACAGTGATTATCTCAGCGCTGGAATCATCTAAAAAAACCAAATATCTATAAAACAGGGGGCACAGATGGTAAACTGCGCCAGGAGGTGCCCGTCACACCCAGACGGCCTGTACCCTCGGCTGCAGAGCGTCTCTCTTGTAAAGTCAATGACTTCTTAAGTAGATATTTAATGTAAGACGCTCGCTGCACAATCCCTTGATGACATGATACAGCGAGCAAATGGCTCCAAGTATTCTGTATCACTGGATCCCAACCCCATATCTTGCAGACGGTCCTTTAATCGCCGGCCAACACCCCCCGCGATTCTGAGAAGACGAGAGGGACACTGGATCTGGCTCATTGGGTTTCGCAGTTGCACAAATGAAAGATTGGTGGCAGCAGGGCAAAGGTTTCCCGTAATAGTATAATACTCCGCATCTACTAGACAGCAGCTTCCTCCCAACACACAAAGTAGTTTCTATTCAGGAATAACGCTGACACAGCATATTATACCTGCATGGAAACTGTGACCCTCAAGACCAAGAATCCAGAAAATATCACAACAGGCACTTTGTTCTATGTAAATGTATGTATAGTAATAATCCTCGAAATCAATAACTATATAACAATACACACAGAAATCTAATGACATTGACAGATCATCCTTAACGGGAAAGAGTCACAAATTTAACCAATCATTTTTTGCTAATGCATATTTTTCTTTGAAATGTTTTACCTCTATCTAGAGAACACTGACCCATCATTACATCACTACTGACAATAGATGATGTCACAGCTTATCTCCTCCTCCTCCCTGTACAATGACCTCTATATAAGAGAACACTACCCATATTACATCACTACTGACAAGAGATGATGTCACCAGCTTATCCTCCTCCCTGTCAATGACCTGATATAGATAACACTGACCCATCATTACATCACTACTGACAATAGATGATATCACACTTATCTCTCCCCCTCCCTGGTACAATGACCTCTATAGATAACCACTGACCCATCATTATATCATACTGATAATAGTGATGTCACAGCTTATCTCTCTCCCTCCCTGTACAATGACCTCTATATAGATACACACTGACCCACATTACATCAACTGACTAGATGATGCACAGCTTATCTCTCCTCCTCCCTGTAAATGACTGCGATATAGATAACACGCCCATCATTACTCACTAATGACAATAGAATGATGTCACAGCTATCATCCCCCCCCCTCCCCTCCCTGTACAATGGATAAACTAGATAGATACCACGAACCCATCATCTCACATCACGACTGAATAGATGATGTCACCAGATTATCTCCTCCCCTTCCGTACAATGCCCTCATAATAGATAACACTGACCACATACATCACTACCTGACAAATAGATGTGTCACACCTGATTTCTCCCCCTACCCTGCTTACAATGACTCTATATAGATAACACTGACCCATCATTACATCACTACTGACAATAGATGATGTCACACCTTCATCTCCTCCCCCTCACCTGTACAATGACCTCATTATAGATAACACTGAACATCAGTTACATCACTACTGACAAAGATGATGTACGCCTTATCTCCTCCCCCTCCCTGTACAATGACCTCTATATAGATAACACTGACCCATCATTACATCACTAACTGACAATAGATGATGTCACAGGCTTATCTCCTCCCCCCTGTACAATGTCATCTAATAGATAACACTGACCCATCATTACATCACTAACTGACAATAGATGATGTCACAGCTATCCCTCCCCTCCCCCCTCCCGTAAATGACCTCTAATATAGATAACACTGACCATCATACACACTATGCAATGGATGATGTCAAGCGCTTATCTCCCTCCTCCCTGTACAATGACCTCTATATAGATAACACTGACCCATCATTACATCACTACTGACAATAGATGATGTCACAGCCTTATCTCCTCCCCCTCCCTGTACAATGCCTCTATATAGATAACACTGACCCATCATTACTCACTACTGACAATAGATGATTCCACAGCTTATCTCCTCCTCCTCCCTGTACAATGACCTCTATATAGATAACACTGACCCATCATTACATCACTACTGACATAGATGATGTCACACCTTATCTCTCCCCCTCCCTGTACAATGACCTCTATATAGATAACACGACCCATCATTACAATACTGACACTAGATGATGTCACAGCTTTATCTCCTCCCTCCCTGTACAGACCTCTATATAGATAACACTACCCCATCATTACATCACTACTGACAATAGATGATGTCACAGCTTATCTCCTCCTCCCCTGTACAATGTCCTCTATCTAGATAACACTGACCCATTCTTACATCACTACTGACAATAGATGATGTCACAGCTGTATCACCCCTCCCCCTCCCCGTATATGACCTCTATATAAAAAACTGACCCATCATTACATCACTATACAATGGATGATGTTCACAGATATCTCCGTCCTCCCGTACAATGACCTCTTATAGATAACACTGACCCATCATTACATCACTACTGACAATAGATGATTGTCACAGCTTATCTCCTCCCCCCCCTGTACAATGACCTCTATATGATAACACTGACCCATCTACATCACTACTGACAATAGATGATGTCACAGCCTTATCTCCTCCCCCTCGTACAAGACTCTATATAGATAACACTGACCCATCATTACATCACTACTGCACAATAATGATGTCACAGCTTATCTCTCCCCTCCCTGTACAATGACCTCTATATAGATAACACTGACCCATCATACATCACTACTGACAATAGATGATGTCACAGCTTATCTCCTCCCCCTCCAGTACAATACCTCTATAAGAAACACTGACCCATCATTACATCACTACTGAATTGCCAGATGAGTCACAGCCTTATCTCCTCCCCCTCCCTGTACAATGACCTCTATATAGATAACACTGACCCATCATTACATCACTACTGACACTAGATGATGTCACACCTTATCTCCTCCCCCTCCCTGTATAATGACCTCTATATAGATAACATTGACCCATCATTACATCACTACTGATAATAGATAATGTCACAGCTTATCTCCTCCCCCTCCCTGTATAATGACCTCTATATAGATAACACTGACCCATCATTACATCACTACTGACAATAGATGATGTCACAGCTTATCTCCTCCTCCATAGACCTCAATGCTCCAGACTATGAGTGTCTATGGCCACGAGGCTGCAGTAAAGCACATTGTCAAATGCTTCTGTAGCGATGCCGTCAATTACAGCCTGATACTGGCCGTCAGTGATTGGAGGCACCAAAAGGTGGATTTTCACAGTTTTTTCTGACCAAATATTTGTGCCAAAGTCTTTCATGTAAACAACTTGCCTTCTAATGGTCCCTCCACTTCTGCACATGTTAAAAACCAATCACTACTGGACATTGATCAATAAACCTATAACCAAATCACACGTGTATAGTCCGGCTCCGACATCACCTCACCCTGAGAACTGCGGGTACAAGTCCGCACAGCGCTGCATCATATGTCGGTGCTATAGATATAACAGGATGAATAAGTAATAGTATCACATGCATTTGATTACCTGTGCACTCTGTGTGATCTCTTCCCTCTCCTTCACGGTCATGTAGGCCAAGGCATCTGTGGGTTCTCTTTCACATGGATCATGTAATCCGGGCCCTCCTGTGTTACACACATACAATCTCATTACAGGATGAAGGCTTATTGGGATTATACTCACTCTACAAGTATTATCTTTTGAATTTCCTTTTTTTTTTTTTACTCAGCCCCATTTCTTGGGTTCTGGTTCTGCTCAGGTCCGGATGATGTTAGGGCCTCCATGCTCAGCTTTTTTAGCTTTCGGTGGTTCCCTTCTGTATTTCTGGGTTGTCTGGATATGTGAGAATAATGTCCCGCGCCTTTGTTTACCTTCTATATAACCTAATGTGGACTTTCACACCTACACATTACACTGCATTGCGCTGTGGGGGATAGGGTATCACAAGCCTCAACCAATTGTACTATGTGCAACTAAGTGTAACTAATACAACCCTTAACTATACATATATATGGTCAGGCTTCCATTACTGGGACCCATCAAATCTCATCAACAAGGGTCCCAGGGGATTTACAAGCTCTTTATGTGTAGGCGGTGACCCCAACATTTAAGACTCACTGAGCCAGACAGAAATGCTGAGTACACAGACCCAGATTCTCAGTGTAGATACATTTCTTGCTAGTGGGGATCAGGGCACTTATTTAGTCATGGCCAGGCAGTGCCTAGTTAAGCAGGGATTGAAGAGACCCCCTATTTGTCACCATAGTCTCTGACATTCTTACCAAAATCAGGTCAGGTGGTAAGCAGGATTGACACACATTTAAAGGAAACCTACCACTGCTGGCATGATAAAATCATGCGAGCAGACCACCTGGTAGGCTATTTAATACTGATGCCGGCACATACTTTAGTTAGGCACGGCGATCGTTAGTTTAGATAAAATATTCCTCCGGTGCTACCCCTACGTCATCTTCGGAAGGGAGATGCCTTCCGATCTTTAATTATTCACGCCTCCTTCATTGTAGCCGTCCTCCTTCGGGTGCCGAGAGCCGTGACGTCACCAAGCTCTCGGCACCTATCGCTGTCCGGCTGTGTGAGAGTTAGTATCTGCGCATGCGCGATAGGTGCCGAGAGCTTGGTGACATCACGGCTCTCGGCACCCGAAGGAGGACGGCTACAATGAAGGAGGCGTGAATAATTAAAGATCGGAAGGCATCTCCCTTCCGAAGATGACGTAGGGGTAGCACCGGAGGAATATTTTCATATGTAAGTAAAACATTTTTTTATCTAAACTAACGATCGCCGTGCCTAACTAAAGTATGTGCCGGCATCAGTATTAAATAGCCTACCAGGTGGTCTGCTCGCATGATTTTATCATGCCAGCAGTGGTAGGTTTCCTTTAAGACAACAAGCTGCCTCCTGCTGATGCCACCGGGCAGGGTTTAACAGTTTACTAAATATTAGGGTGTTATCAAGTAAATTTCATAATCCACCTAGAGGTGTCAGCTGGCAGCATTATTATACATATATTCCTGTACCAGGGATATTAAGGTGCATCAGCAGCTATAAAAATATTAAGAGATTAATCAACGCAATAATGAATACAATTTAAAAAGAAAAAAGCATTCAAGGTCCCTCAATTTGTACATAATGTCCTATCTGCAGGCAGCACAAGCTGAGCAGTTTGTATGTCGTGTCCTATCTGCAGGTAGCATGTTATAGAGCAGGAGGATCTGATCAGTTTGTTTGTAGTGCCCTATCTGCAGGCAGCATGGAGCAGGAGAAGCTGAGCAGCTTGGGCGTAGTGTCATACCTGCAGGCAGCATGTTATAGAGCAGGAGGGTCTGAGCAGATTATGCATTGTTTTCTGGGTAAACCACTCCCTGGACTCCTAAGTTTAGCTAAACTTTGTGTTTTCCAATAAATCTACATATAACTCTGAGCTTCCCCTGCTCTATAACATACTACAGAGTTAATGTGAGAGGTTCCTTTTAAATCCTTTAAGCTGTGGGTTTTGCTATTTCACGTAAAGTGTTGCCACAGACGTATCCGGGGACCCTACTGATCCCTCACCAATATGTTACATAAATAAATCTTACCTGGCAAAATGATGCCGGACGCTAGGCACTCCATGACTCTCCGCAGCGCTTCCCCAGCGCCCAGGGGTCTGTTACATGTTCCTATTGCTTTTTCACATATGATTTCTAGCGGCTGAGAGAAACAAATGATTGAGACGTTTACACACAGATCAATAACCAGCATGGAGACTACAATGTCTTATACATTAGGGTGAACAGGGTCACCCAATTAGATCCCACCCCAATACCTCCAGAGCCCAACTCACCCATCCTTTCAGCCGCGCCCAGGTGGGGACTCTGTTGCACAAATCGCGCAGAATGCGGAGTACAATTACACAAGATTTTAATCCATTTGCTCTTGCCTGGAATAGACAAAATGGTTCCAGTTCTGCTGCTGTGTTTCAACTCTTTAAAACCTTAACCTACTAAAAAGGCCTCGGACAGATTCTTTAAATGTGATTACTGAGTAGTAAATGATTAAATTCATGCAAAGAAAATTACCGAATGACAACACATCCATGTTTTAGAAAGGTCAGGCTTTAAAATAGAACTGAAAAGCTTCATGTAAAGATTGCTTTTGTAGCCTCATGATAATGACGTGTCAGCTAGCGCTACTGAATCTACACCCATCTGGACAGCAGCAGTGCCACCCCTGAGCCGGGCAGGAGGTCACACGGTGACCTCATGGAGTGTCTCCATGGGAGAGAGCGAAAGCCCGCAGTACAGGGTGAGCTTTTTTCCCGGTGGGTCGGCACGGGGTGGCACTGCTGCCTGGTAAGCATGACTCGAAAGTAAATAGAGAATTAAATACTACTCAGATCTATTACAATGGATAACAGTGCATGAATTCATGAGGTCGTAAAGAAATTAAATGAAAACCTCATAAGGCTACAATAACAATAAGGTAAGAACAAATAGCCAACCTGAAACCATTTGGCATGTCGCAGAGACGCCAAGGCGTTCAGGCATTTCTGCCTGTCCAATAAGTCCGGAGGATCTTTCATCGCAACATTTTCTACTGATAAGATGGGATAAAAAAAAAAGACAGATACAATTTGACCAAGGGGATTCTGTCACAGGAAGAGTATGGCAGCATCTGAACAAGCTAATAAGACTCCCAGAGAAACTGAATGGTTCACAAAGTGCACGGCGGTTATATTATCCAAAAGGCCATTCAAGTAGTAATGTGCAACACAAAGCAAAGGAGGCATTCACTTCCAGTTTACAAATCGATAACAGCTATGTACCATCTGGGATCTTATTAAAAATGCACAACATGTTTCAGGACGCCAAAATAGGCAAATAGCACTTCTTGACTTTCCCTGCGCCTCTCCATCGAGTTTTCATTACCGAAATTTTATTGGGGATGGAAAGAGGACATTATTAGTGGAATAAGCAAATTTGTGATGTGACACAAGAGGGGGAAGACCTTACATACGGACGGGCCGCAGAGCATCAATATCGTTTAATACTTTGCTTTGATTCCCCACAGCAAGGTTAAAATGAAAGCTATAAATCTACGTGGTAAATATCGCCGGCTTACAGCCATTACATCCAGCAATATTTCATGAGCAGGGGTTTCCATCGAGACATTTTATCCATCGTAATGTGAGCAGTCATTAAAGCGGGAGGAAAGGAAATGCCATAATGCGGGATGTGTCTCCACTAGATTCAGGGGGGACCCTAAACTTTCTGTAAGCACCCGTCCACCATGTGTTTCCAACCCATGCTGACATCAGGTGTAAATAGACATTAATTTTAAGTATATTGGGGGAGCAAGGTGGCTCAGTGGTTATCACTACAGCCTTGCACCGCTGGGGACCTGGGTTCAAATCCCATCCAGGTCAACACCTGCAAAGAGTGTATGTGTTCTCTCAGTATACTTCCCACACTCCAAAACATACTGGTACGTTGATTAGATTGTGAGCCCCATGGGGACAGGGACCAATTTGGAAAGCTCTGTGCAGCACTGTGTAATCTGTGTGCGCTATATAAATAAAGGAATTATTATTAGTATAAGGTCTTGCTGTCTGAGGCAAGAGGCTCAACTTGCCTCATGGCTAGATCTCACAAAACAATATAATCTGTGTATGCAGAGTATTCAGAGATCAGAAGAGATCCAGAATGCTAAAAATATATATAAAATGTGTTTCCTACTTGTGATTCTATGTGAGATAGAAAGTGGAGATACTTATATTGATTCCAATATGATGTGGTTGCTACATCTCAACAGAGACATTGTGAGATATATCATGTGAGATCGGAAGAAATGAACCTGTTTGTCGCTGCCGAAATAATCACAGCTGCCTTATTTGTAAAAGTCTCGAGCCTCAAGATTCCTGCATCGATTTACACAGCAAATAACTGCACAACGTGAGGGCAAGTCCACAGGGGACGGAAATGCTGAGGATTTACAGCACACAGCAGCAGTAGAGATGGGGCTGAGAATTTAAGGAGGAATTCTCGGAATATTATAATAAATGACCAATCCTTAAGCTAGGGTGCCAATTCCAGACACGTACCGGAAGTCACTTCTACAATAATTGCCCAAAACTGATGAAGCACCCAGATGCCTCAGATGGGTCAATTTTAATTACTTTTGGCATATCCCTTTAACCATGCTCAAGTTTCACTCTGCCCTTTTAGTGAAGGGAAAATTTCATCCTTCAAGTACAAATTTGCTGCAAAAATTTTGTTCCTTGTGTGGACCTGAACTTAGCTTGGATCCGTAGATTGCTCTGTCTCAACATGAGCCACTTATTAAGGGCCAAAACAGACGACTATGGTAAGTCTATGAATCACGGATCCCCCACACTGCAGAGGACAGGACTTCCCCTTATACGGGCAAGTAGCCCCTGCGTCCCCTCAGAAATCATAATCTTGGGAAGAATCTGCTGTTTTGCAGGGAAGCAGGGGCTCCTTGCCTCATATTTCATTATGGTGCTTGGAGTCCCGTCCTTTGCAATGTGGTCGGTCCGTAAAACAGGACTGTTTTTTTAGGCACTGTCTGTAATTTAGGGACTCTTATACTCATAACCCTGAAGAGTGTATTTACATTGTGTTTTTCCCCATTTAATGTGAATTTTGGTGATCTAAAACACACAGTAATAATCCTCAATGTACTGACGTGACAGCAGGGATAGGTTTCTAATCAGATCGTATCAGATGAAGGCGTCTTCAAGCAATGGGGCTCCTGCATCAATGTGACATGCGCCATAAAACGGCATAAGCACACTGTAAAAACTCGGCAGCAGCGATAGTGCAGATACACGTGCAGACATGAAAGCAGACGATGCATTTATCTAGGGAAAATGTCAGATTGTTTCATCTTTAGAGACATGATTAGCGGCATCTGCGAATCCCGATATTCTCTCCCGTTAATGAAGCTCACAGGTACGTGGCGAAGACATCAAAATGAAATCCTGCCTTCTAAAAATGATCAAACGCTTACAGGATGGGCGGCATTAATATTGCATTGTTTAGATGGCTGCTAATCGTGTGCTATGAGGACTCTCTCTACACCAGGAGGCTCTGGATGATGGGTCGCCCCAGCGTCAGAAGTGCTACAGACATATTTTCCGTCCTGACGAACTCCACAGCAGATGTTTGCATTGCATTGTTTCTTGCTAACATGTTCCAAACGTCAGAGCTCAGAATCGATACTCCCGGTTGCCTAAGGGGATACTGGCGAAGGTTTAAAGGCGCAGTCCAATGAGGTGCGGCAAGGCAGGAGTAATCTGTCTCATAGATATGCAGGAATGTTAATGTACCATGATGCCACAGTATTTACTACACTTCTAGAATACGTATATATACCTAGCCCGATGGACCCCACTAATACAGTTGTGAACAAAGCCTTAAAGGGGTTCTTCCGCGGTTGAAAAACATGTCTGCTTTAGTCTAAAAACAGCGCCACACCTGACCATGGGTATTGTGTGCTATTGCAACTAAGCTCCATTCATTTCTATACAGGTGAGCTGCAATACCGGGACACAAACCATGGTCATGTGCGGCGCTGTTTTTGGAAGAAAGCAGCCATGTCTTTCAACCTTTAACAGAGAGTATAAAAATATTGATGCATCTTCTCTTCCAAATTTGTGTTGCGAAGTTCCTTATATTCCTCTGAAAAATTTATGAATACAATTACTAATTTACAAATTGACAATTAGGTGTGTTAGTTCCCCCATGTGTGTCACTACATAGTCTAACACTGGCAAAAGAAAGTGTTGAAAGTGGAAGATTGTGTTAGGACGCAAACTAAACTGGTAACACCCAGTTGTCAATTTATTAGTAAATTTTGAGCTGGAATATCAGGAACAGCACAACACAGATTTAAAAGATTGACCAATATTTTTATACTAATATGTTTTGACGTCTGATATAAGCCCTGCCCATCCGATGTGCCAGATACATCAGGACAGCTTCAAGTACACCCCTGTGATGGGCCACTCTGCCCCCAGCCATCGCCTTCATGCCTCCTTCACTCACTTGGCGTGGAGGTGGTGTAAAGTGAGAAATAATCACAATTCCCAGAGGTTCGCAAAGAATTGCAATTATTTCAGGTGTATTTGTAGCGTACAAGTCCAGATAAATATTCCCCAGAGATTTTTTACAAAAAAATGAGAACTAAAGAGTTGTAATAGGTTCCCTCTAAAATAAATGATGTCATTTAGGAGCATGTTAAAGCTGTTGTGTCAACAGATCGCACATGGCCCCATGTATTTCTATAGGTGCGCACACACTCGTGTTTCTGATGTCTGTCTGGAGTGTGAGTCGACCCGAGCAGCAGAACTCAGAGCAGGTCCTATTTCTTTCTGTAATGACCGGCTTGTAATGCTTCAATATGCACAAAGCCCTATAGTGATCTCAGATGCTGTGATTTCCAGGCTAATAACTGGTTTATGGTCCCCAAAAAAACATTGCAGAGGTTCCTGGAGTGGATACACTATGTTAAGCCTCATGCACACGGACGTATAGGGCAACCATATGCCATCTGTATGTACGACAGTTAGCATATGGCCCCCATAGAAGTGCATTGTGTACAGCACGTGTGTCACTGTACTGTGCCTATGCCGGAAATAAGACAGAGCATGCTCTATCTTTCACTGTACATACGGCCTGGCTCCCTATGGAGAGGGGAGGGATGAGGAGTGCTCTCCCCTCCCCTTCTTCGGCCGAACTTTTGCTACAACTGGGGCTTGTTTGTGTGAATGTTGCCTTAAACTAGTCTCTAATCCATAGGTTTACTATGCTCTACGATGAACCCAAAATGCAAGGCTTTGTGGTATAGAAAATAATCAGGCATCATTTCTAAGGTCAAAGGTGAAGTGTAATGGCAAGGGAGCGGTGTTATTACTAATACTGCAAGTCCATGAGACAAATTAGGAATGATCAGTGGACCATCCGCAGGACTCATCAGTGACCCCAAGACCTGACTAGTCCTTGAAAAAATAAATAGAATTATAAAAAAAATTAAAAAGTCAATACGTAGGACTGCACCTTTAAACTGGAGGTCCCAGGCAGAGCTTGCAAAGCACGTGGATTTAGCCATTTCATTTCAATGTGAACATCTGCTCCAAGTTCACATATAAATTGGAAAGAAACTACAGTAAATGAGTGGTTATGAAGAACTGAAATCACAGACTGAAAGGCTGCAAAAATGTGCTAATCTCCAGAAAACCAGAAATCATCACTTTTGGGTAAAGCATTGACATCTTTTGGGGGGAGGTGATAAGAGCGGTCAGTGGTACAATGGTTGGTAGATGTGGACAGGCACTGGGAGTTGCAGAGCTGACATATTCCGCTAATCCTCCTAATAGATTGCCAGCAGCGGCCACATTCTTACTTGTACAGCAGATTTCAGGTGTGACAATACAGGCTTAGCCCAAATATACCTTACAATACCACAGGCTCCGAGCAGGTGATTTGCATATGTTTCCTTCTATGTAAATAGCATTGGCAGGGCAGATAGCTCTCTAATTATTCCCAATTATGATTAATTACTGTGATCTCTGGCCAACCTGTGTATTGCTATAGCTACGCCTCATGCACAGAAATGTTAATATCATGAATTTAAAACTCGTTTAACACTTATTAGAAAAGCCTATTAAATGTGCAGAGGTGCTGGAAATTAATGAGCACGAAGTCTGTGGCCTAAAGGGCTAGAACGTCCAGGTAAAATACTCTTAAAGGGGTTGTACAAAGTGTTCACAGGATAGGGGGTAACAAGCTGATTGCTGAGGGTCTGACTGCTGGGACACATGTCAAATCAGGAGAACGGGAACCCCAGCAATGCAGATAATGAGGCTCCAGCTCTCACTAATGGGTTAAAAGCGGGTCCTTTTGCATCAATAGCAGAAATAACTGAGCCACGTACTTTGTCATTTCTGACACTTGCCTACTATTGGAGTGAAAGGACCCCTACGCGACCTCCCCGCTCCAATCAATAGTATGGGGGTGTCACAGATGGCCAAGTGCTATGCTGGGTGATTTCTGACACTCCCATAATATTTAATAGAGTGACAGGACCCATGCACCTAATTAGTGAGAACAGTCCCCCCCCCCCCCTTTACTTTGTAAAACTAAGGTCTTGGAGAGTATAGATCCTGAATATCAGATTGCTTGTGTTCCAACATCCAGATCAGCTATTCTCATGCAGTGGATAAATAAAGAATGGAACAAGAAGCAGGCAGCTCCGTTCGCTGTACAGTGGTCAGTCCAGGTTACTGCAGATCAGCTCCAATCCGTTTTAATGGAAGCCAAGTTGCAGTGACCCAGTTCAGCCACTACATAGAGAACTGAGCCGTTTGCTTTGTGTTCCATTCTTTGTTTTTCAGCTGATTTGAACAGTGCAAATGTCCTATTGATTACATCCTTAGTAGGATACATTAGTATACTTGGCCTGTAAAAGCCCTTTAAAGAGAACCTGTCATCAGGAATGTCATTTTTAGCTGCTGACAGGTTCTAGTAATCTATGCTATACTGATTTTAAGAATGTCTTTGTCTGCATTCTGAATAAATTTCAGTATCAGGACTTGAGGATCAGCACTAGGTCTTTGCACGTACTGAACCCTGTAAGCTCTGTCGCCAAGGTAAGGATGTCATGGACTTATCAGCAACAAAGAATCTGAGAATCACAGAAGAAATCTCAGAACTTCTAGAGATTTAGCTCTTGCTAGGTGCACTGGGGTCAATGAGTTGTCTGAATATTCTGAGAGGTGTTCTTGGTTACCTGGTTACACTATACAATGGCCGCTCTACCTCCCAGTGCTCATCAGGACATCAATTACAAGATGCGTTTCATTTGTTACCCTATAGCACAGCATTTTTGTGCAGCCAGTCAGCGCCTGTGCGCAGAATCCTATCCAAAGTACAGATGAAAGGGATCATGGGGTGAGGGCAAGAAGAAAACAGACTTGCATCAGACTGTCTTGTACATTAACATCATTAGAATGAAGTGTCTTCATGCTCTGCTAGGAAGCTAGGCCCGGACTTGTTCACAGAGGCTTCAGGTTTTTTTGTTTTTTTTGGGATAATCAGCTCATATGATCAGGGACCAGTTGCACATAGTCTGTGTTATCGCAAAAGATAATTGCCTCACACCTTTTATAAAAACATAAAATAATGTTGAATGTGACTTGTTTGCTATTTTATACCACGCTCAGCTGTTTTCTAAACAATTTTTGGCTATCAGGACAACCCCTTTAATTGTTAGCATACAGATTACTTATAGCCATCACTAAATGCAGCTTACAGCCCACATTGCTATCACTAAATTCAATGTCTGCAGTCAGCTCCATCTAGTGGTGGCAGCAGGCACTCTGAATATTATAGGATTTAGAGAGGCTTCGTGACAAAACGGATCTCTGGCTGCCATCACTTTTCAGAACAGAACAAAATGGTGTGTAAAGGGGGACATTAACTTAATTTATGTGAAGATTATTGGGCCACCACTATACAACTAAGCTAATAGAGTAGTATAATGACTAAGGTAAGATAAGGATAATAAACCTGTAACACAGACACCAGGATTAAACTATCTCTTAATGCTAAATTAAGAAATAAATTGAGTTACTATGTTAGTGGAATTGTATTCTAAATCTTCTGAAAGCAATACAATACATTATACCCCATAGCAAATAATGGTGGTTATAGCTATAATCTTCATTGACTCCTGCGTCATATTTTAACATAATGCGCCTAGATCTCAGTCCTTAGGATAAACCCAGGGGCGTAACTTGAGGGGGAGCAAAGTGTGCGGTGCAACCGGGCCCTAGAGGCTTAGGGGGCCCATAAGGTGTCACTTTCCCATAGGAACATACTAGTATTATAAACCATACATTATAGTCAGGGGGGACTGGCACAGACTTTTAACTGGGGCGCATCAGCTTCGTGTTAGGCCATTGGATGTACCCATCCGAAGACTGGTATCGATGAACGGGCAAACACGCCCTTTTCCCAAGTACAACAGAAGATGTGCAGGAAGGTCCCGTTACATAACAGAGCGACACACCAGCAGAATGATATCAAAATGAGGTCAGCCCATGAAGACACAAGCATCATTCTGACTGCATGAAATACACACAGGACAGGTCCACTGCACCTACGCTGCTCGGTGTTGTTAGGATATAGATTAGCATAGTCAAAAACCATACCTCGGGAAATATTGGTCAGTTATACCCAGATCGTGATGGATGTGTGAATTGAGCAGTTCTATGATATAAGGGAATACAGATACAATACCTGGTCATGGAGGTCAAGGAGGGGTTGGGATCTGTAAATGACAGTGTAATATATTACAACGGCTTGATATCTTTGGGACATCAGGATACAGTATATAGAAAACTCTAGATACAAGTTTCCTGGTAACACAATAATGATCATTTCTGCCGAAAAATAAGCGACATCACAGTCCCAAAGGTGCACTCTTCTGTCGTATCGTATCATGGTAGCTACAGCCAATACGTCCTCCATAACCTACACTCCATCATGGGAAATAATCAGTGAAAAGGAGGGACATCACTACATAACTAAATGACTCCAATTAGAGAAGTAAGGGGCTACGCTGTTCTTAGGGGTATCTAGATTTTAAAAATTTTAACGTATATAAAGTGGTATAACCAAACGTATATAAAGGGGTTTTGTAATTTCCCGACCCCTTAGGATAGGCTACCTATATTAGATTGGTGAGGATCAGACTCTTGGCACCCAAGCTACATTATACATTTTGCATCAGCTGTGCGCAGTATTGTACTTTTCAGGCCACCATGGACCTTCCTTCAGTTTCGGCAGGACTAGCCAACTATCTTATGTGTGCAAAAATAAACCTCCCGACTCTCCCACAATGATGTTGGATGGGAAAGAGAAATAAGCGGGTTAAAATAAGTATTGTTAAAAGCGTACACCTCTTCTTTCGCCTAGACGGTGGGCAGTGGATTAGATCCTTCTCATCATGCATGTGGATATGGGAGGTGAAAGGAATAGCTGTCGGATGAATAAACAATCAGTTGATGGCTATTGAAGGTGCATGGGCATCTCTATGGACTCCCAGGATAGAATTGTATGTTGCATATGAGATAAATATTATCATGACCAACAAGATGGTTAGTGAACATGTAAGCGTGAAGGGTCGTACTAAGGCCTTGTGCACACGAACGGAGCGGTGAACGGATCACGGTCCCCATAGACGTCTATGGCACCCGGTCACGGTGCGGTCAGCACATGTTGTCTCACCGTATCGAGACTGAGCACATGAAAATAAAGGATATGTCCTATATTTTTCCGTATTATGGTGCCGTATGCTATTCTTTCCATGGAGAGGGGTGAAGAGCACTCACACCTCCTCTCCCCTGCTGGCCATAGCTCTGCCGAGCATCTGTTCATGTGCATGAAACCTAAGGGTGCCCATACACATTAGAACAAAGGTTGATGGAAATGGGTGAAATCGTAGCCAACCGATGACCGACCTGAAAAGATGTCAGCCATGTTTGAAAATTTTGCCCAACAATTCGATGAAACCAACAAACTTTACCGAAAGCTTGTGCACTGATCATGTATATGCATGGGCAAAATAGTTATTCCTTCAATGGTTGTTCAACCTACTTTTACCTAGTGTATACAACGCCCTCTAGTAGCCACTTCTTCTGTGATTCCATTGGTGTAGGAGGACGCACATCATTCGCTTGCACATCATTTTTGCACATTGGTCAGTGATAATATTTGCCCCTATTGATAAAAACTATAGCCCCCTATTCCCTAAAATGTATATAATCTATATAAATACTGAGCGGATTGCACATTTTTGTATAGTATCTGCATTCCCCTATTTATATCTGGAACATCATCACATTCCATTTGAGCAAATGTAAAAAGCAAATTGACTTGTCCCGGATTCTTCCCCCGATAATCCCACCCACTTTTCTAACTGACCAACATTTGACACTGTATAGCTGATGTTTGTGGGAAGGACAGAAAGTAGAGGGTGGGGCTAGAAAGATGGGAGGAGCGACAGGGAGTCCATCTTGCCCAGGTTGGGCTGGCTGCCTCAGCTGACATGACAGAGTGTGGCCTGTTGGTCAAAGGTCTGACATAGGTCCAGTGTTGCTTGGCAAGTTTGTAGGGACAGGCTTGGGAAGCTGAAGCAAAATATCACAGACCATAAAATGAAGAGGGGGGAGGAGGAGAAAAAAACAAAACAAAAAACAAAGAGAAATAAAAAAAAAAAATAAAGAAAATCATGAGCACATTAGTACTATGTTACTTATGACTTACCCAACCTCATAGCTGCTACAAGCACATTATGAAAAAAGGTTGAACTCGGGTTTTTGTCAGTGCAATGAATAAAAGGTGACAAGTTACAGCAGGAGACGGGCGCTGGGGAGGGTTACGCTATAGGATATGGGCTCTAGGGCCGAGATACAGCACTGAGGTTGTGTAGCAGAATCTGTTCAGTACCACAAAATGAAAGACTTTAAAGTAAGACAATATAATAACATCAGAGAGATCAGTACATCGTTTCCATGTGCATTTTAGTGACCGGAGGAGGAGAAAAATAAAAGAAAACAACAACAAGTCATCTAAAAAGGTGCGACACGTCTCTACGAAGAACCAGGCTAAAGCACCTGCTCCTCACAACATCCGACAAGAGGGAAACCAAAAGTACCTCCACCTGCTCTGTCCTCCTCTTCCCGGAACGATGGAGATGTCAATATAACTTTGAGGGTTAACTTGGGTTCCTTTGCATTATGGATGATGATCGATGCGTCTTCTATGGAGTGCTCCAATTGATAAGACTCTTCTGTGAGTTTCTGAACAACAATGGGTGGAGGTTAAATGAGGCAAGCATCAAGAACAGAAAAGAAGGGTCTGGATATTGCAGGGAGATGAAGGTGGTTATATGGCAAGTCACAGCTGGAGCCAATCACAGGCCTCAATGGTGACTTACAGGTCACCGCTGAGGCCGTTGATTTGCTGCAACCCTTCACAGCGGCTGCACTTCACAGAACAAGAGAATCCTCAAAAGCTTGAGCCAGGGGTCAGAGGTGGGATAAAGAAAGTTTAAGCACTTTTGGCAGTACAATAGGTAAGATCTACAATCCCTCCCCTCTTGTCTAAAAGATGTAACAAGTTTCTGGTTGAACACCACAGCAGCAACTCAGAGCAGAGGGGAGAGGGTGCGGAGCAGCTCAATAGAGAGTGAGGAGATTCCCTCAGCTAAAACCTGAAAATAAATCCAATTTTGCAGGGTCAAAACTACTGAGAGATACTGTATATCAGTATTTTGAAAGGGGATTCTACCACCTCCAAAAACGATATAATCTGTTGGTAGCATATTGTAAAGAAATATGATTTGATTCCCAATACACCTTTATTATGAATATCCATTCTGCCATTTCTGAGAAATTCCCATCTGAATCCTTATGCTAATGAAGCAGTTGGTGCACCCAGGGGGTGTTTTCAGCACCTGGAGCACTGCTATTCCTGCCTCTCTACCTGATAAGCAGGAGATTTGTCTTATGAGAAGCATGTGGTGACTGGAACAAGAAAGATGTGAGAATAGCAGTGCTCCGGGTATTGAGTACATTGTATACCAACTACCTCATTAGCATACAGATTCATATGGGAATATCTTGGAATTGGTATAATTGATAGAAATAATAATGTTATGTTGGACAGCACGGTTCAGTCCTCTACACCATGCTGCCGGCTGATTATAATACTTGGTAGAGATGGTAGACTCCCTTTTATACCCATAGTAAAACTTTACTGCCGAATTCCAAAAGGTAATTTTTTCGCCCCTTAAACTCCAATATATTTCCATGGGACCTGTGTACGGTGAAATGAGCGACAATATGCATTTGCCACCTGCTGCTCCATTTAAATAAGGGTTCAATGGACTCACATTATTGTGATCTGCATATCCCTTTAAATGTGACTAGTTGCCTCCTTCATCCCTATACAGCTGCTAATACTGCAATGCACACCCTGGGAATACGGGGCACCACTCATGCCATGTAATGTACACACCAACCCTGCAATTATAATGTGGCTTTCCTGAGCACATTAATACAATTGTTAGTAATATTTAGTGAACCATGTTCGGTAAGCGGCAGCGGATGTGTTGTCTCACCTGGATTTGCAGAGGAAGGTTCTCTCGTACTGTTACTAATAAGCTCTCTGTTGGTTTCTCCTTACACAAGAGAACCAGTTCGAGCTCCATATCCTCCTTAATGAGTAAGCCTTTGGCAACGAGGCCAATTCTCATGACTCCACAAAGCACCCGACCACTCTCATCCCTGAAAAACAAGCAATAATGTCATTAGACACATAGTAATGGCTTCACAAATCTACAATAGCTCTAAAAATCAGAGAAATATTCATACAATATTATTACTATAGGCATAACAGCGGGAGCTCTTGTAGAGGAGGAATGGGCTTCCTATCAATATCAAATATATAGAAACACCAGTAATACAAAAGATAGCTATAGTATTTATCTACATATGTTTTAGTTAAGTAATATGTCCATCAAGTAATATGTCCATGGGGTCAGGTGGATGTGCACGGAACACTCTGGAACACTCTGGAACCATATTGCTCTAGAACATTTAATTGTCATTTGTATCACGCAGTGAACAATATAATAGTTATTTTGGTTTAACAGTACCATTAAAAAGTGCAACGTGTCCTGCTAAAAACAAGCCCTTGATAAAAGATTAAATAATGCTCAACTTTTGGCCCTGTTGTTCCTGGTTAGAATAAAAAGTTAAAAAAAATAAATAAAAGAAAATAACATTTGCAGCCCCAGCGCAACATACCCACCAGGGCCTAATGATGAGTGGGGGCAGATGTCGCTCCCTTAAGACGAGTTTCTGGCTGATGAAGGATCTATCTGAAAACCATTATTTCCACAATCAAGATACAGCTGCTGCAGACCTTCCAGATCCTCTGTAACAGCAGGGGCGCAGTGCTGTGTAATACATACTGCAGCTGCTGAAGAGGGAGCACTACATGTTTAAGGGGGTGGTACAGGACAACCCCTTTAATACGGTGGTACTAGAAAACAACCCAGTACTGCAGAAGGACATGCCCTGTGTACATAGTGGCGCTCATCTACAGACTTGTACCTGTCAATTTACATTCAGGGCCAAAAAAACCATCCAGAAACGGTAAATCCGCCTCCTAATCCCAAATCTATCCCTGTTTGTTTACAATGTTGTTTCGCATGTTAAAAGCTTTCGGGGGAACGTCCTGAATGTAAGAAGGAGCTGAATCCACATAAAAGGAAAAGAATAAACAAGAGCTGCCGACACCTCGCCATCTTTTGAGAGCAATATACAATTCAGAGAAGCGTCGTTAAAATAAGCCGAGCGCGGGGCGACTCGCAGGGATTACACGGACAAAAGGAGCGGCGAGAGGCAAAAACTGTAAACAGAGAGACACCATCTGTGCGCCTATCATTTATTTCAAGTTGAGAGATTGCAATGGGTTACTAAATCCCACTGGGAAGATCATTCTACCTGAGCTATGAATAATAGGCTGCTCGCAGAGGTGGATAGTGCTTAGCCTGCAGGAAGCGCTACGTGATGGCGGCTCTAAGTAGACTAAAACAAGACGCGCGGCTGCTGTGTCAGCAATGTCCCGTCACTTAGGCACAGAGACCGGGGACTCGCAACCAGGGCCGACTCTAATTTATTTAGCAATGCAAAATAAACACACACAAAATAATAATCACCTGCCGGGGGATGGGGGCGCTTATTAAAATGCAGCGCTCATTTAACCCTTTAAAAATAAAAAGTGCTGGGTTGTCTGTACAGTAGGGGTCAGTCAGGCTTTCATCGAAAGGGAGGGAGGGCATGGATATCTCCAGTGTCATAATCTACATCTCTGTGTCGCTTATAATAATAAAGCTTTATTTGTATAGCGCCATCATATTCCGCAGCGTTGTACATGCTTTCAAATTAATACCCCTAGGGTGCAAGACTGAATACACCCAAAACAATCTGTTGGTCTCTGATTGACTGTTCAAATCCTCAGTATTCTGGATTCACAACGACACAAATTTGGTTATTAAGGGAATATAAAAACTTAGCAGAGAATTCCCCTCCCTTATTGCTCTAGAGTTAAAATAATTCATCTGGCTGAGGGGTCCAGGAAGCAGTGACTTTACACTGCATTGCAATGACGAACCTATTCCAGGTCACATGGTCTACCCGGATACCGGATTCATGCTCCTGTAATGAAGAACCAGCCCCTCAATTAGCAGGGTGCGCCCAGTTGTCAAATATCTGGCTGCTACTTTGCTTGAGGGGTGTGTTTGAAGCATGATGCCAGCCATGATACAATGACCATTCAACTCTAAATAACTATAGTGCCCTTGAGTTGGACTTTTAGTGCAAGACAGTGTAAAGTCACCTACAGTCTCAAAGAAGTTTTCTGGCAGCAGTTGGTGAAATACATATATTGTCATGAATAAGACAATTTGTGGTGCGTTCGAAAAGTATGTTGAAATGAATAAAGATTGAATATACAGATTTTACGGAAAACTTCTTTGAGATCGCTTGTGCGTGCCATCCACAGTTCGGATTTGTTCCAGATTACGGTTGTTGCAAAAGAAATTATTTCAGTGTAAAGTTACTGCTTCCTAGTCCTTTAAACCAGGTGAATTATTTTAACCGTACTACCGATCTGTAGTGTTATTTTAACACTACTGATTTTTATGTTACCCGAATAAACCCTTTAAATGATAACATAGAATTTCCAAAACTGTAACCATGCCCCCCCACCCCCACCCCCCCATATGCATTCATGTTTCTGGTGCACTGAACCAGTACATTTACTGTAAACTACTTGCACTGTTATTTTTGGTTCATTTAAAAGTGGTGCAGGTCACTGTAATGTCCTCTAATATATCAGATATTTAGAGACCTCTCTAATGTACGTATATAAATATGGCTTCAGGCTAAGTGCAGACAAATAGCTTCCTCTATACAGGTTCATTAGTAGTAACAGAGCAGCTGTAAGAGCATAGGGACGTAATTCATCTCATAGCAAACTGCTCATGGCCGTGTAGCATTTGGTAGCTTATACTTTTCTATGTTAGCCATTGTGTGGCCTAGAGATTGCTGAGGGGCTTCAGGAGCTACATCCACAGAGGTGCATCAGCTGCTTGGAAGTATCTGTACATATGCTGTATAGAGCACACATACACTTAGTAATGTATAGAAGCATGTGGACGGCTGAACCAGATAACCTAGAAGAAAGAAAATGTAGAAATATCCAGCAAATTACTGAGACAAAGTCACTCGGGACCCCAATAATTTGCTGTGAATGCATCTTAAAAGTCTCCACAGTGGGAATACATTGTAAATGGAGACATATTTATGCAAATCGTCCAAAATAGAGATAAACACATGCAAAATATATATAGTGTGTGTGTGTGTGTGTGTGCATATGTGTGCATATGTGTGTATATTATACATATTACACATACATACATACATACATACATATATATATATATATATACACACACACACATACATAGCCATATACACACAGACACACTTGAGACCTACATACATGCATATTTATACACATAAGACAGATATATATACATACATACATACATATATATCTATACACATACACTTTTACTTATACACACAGAAAGATACATACATATACACACACAAATATATAAAAATATACATACACAAACATGCACGCGTATGTATAACACAAACAAAAATATACATACACACATGTATATACACACAGGCAAATAAATAAATATATATACACACACAAACATGCACACATATGTATAACACACACATATTATATATATAAAGATAATATATTATACACACACACACACACACACACACACACAAGTATATATACATACACACACAATCTTGGTGAGACAGGGGATGTAGGTCCTGCTTTTCCCCTCCATGAGGACAGCTGAGAGTCTCTATTTCTTTGGAGCAACGAACCCCCAGAGGTCTATTTCACTGGAGCCGGGACTGGCTTAAGGGATTGATTATCAAGTCCTTAGGTTCCCAAACAACTTATTCTAAGTGGCATTTGGAACATGTGGCCCTTATCCAAAAATGTTGGTAGTCCTTGGGAATCTGACAATAATATGAGTGTAGTATGATCCGGCCTCACACCCTACAACTACTAAATAAGATCACGTCTTGGTATTGATGCAGGCATCCAACCAGCTGTGTATTCATGTAGGCAAAGGCGAGGAGACCTTTCTGTAGACGCCTTCTGTACCTTTAAGTAAGATAGTGTATGACATTAACAATTACTTATGTGGTGCCGCAGTCCTCAAGAAGTCCGATATGTGGACGTCGTCAAGTAGTGGTTGCGTGGGGATCACATCAGGGCCATATTTACCAGCCGTAGATGCGACATCTAGCCCTAGAAATCGTGTCACAATCCTTCCTAAATGTCATCCATGCAAAAGCAGTAACTACATGTCATCTCCTTCTATCAGATAATACTAGAAGGTGAAGTACAGCCACACCATTGCAGAGACACTTGGCCTCCTGGAGGCTCCTGCACTAGAGAGCGCCGTGCAGCCGTGACCATGACCGGATCAGCGCTCCAAATGGACATATTTCATGCCTGGCCGCTCCCGACCACCAGTTTATAGAGTTCAATGGCATTTGTGTAAACAGTAGTAACACTGTTCATGCTGACCAGGCAGCTCAGCCATAGTCTGTTGCTAAGAAGCCAGAGCTTCAACAACTCCATAAGGGAATTCTCCCCCCCAGGTAGATATTCACTCCATGGTTATAATAATGAGGCAAACCCAGTGTGAAGAGCTGAGCATCTATTCTGGGCCTTGTCATGGTGATAACACTGCCTTAAGGGACATGAATAAGGAAACAATAGTGGGCCTATCCATCATGTAGCTGGTAGCGGACATCTCTACCCATGGGTTCACATTAACACTTATAAGAATGCTCAGCTGATGTACTGATCTCTACAGGACAGGAAGATTAGGCAGAAGACTGGTAGAAGTACAGATGCACAGGCTACTTACACAGCATTTTCTTCTTTTTCCTCCGATTTGGTTTGCAGGTCGTTCTCCACGGTGGGACATTTCGTGTGCTCATCCATCCAGTCTGAGACGTGTTTCAGTGCACACTCCACCGTAGACACCATGTTCTGGACCGCTTCCAGCTCTTCTGGAGATGGGTAGATAGTAGAGTGTTTTGCCATGACATGGCGGTCATCGTTTGCAAATGATCGAATGGATCTCTGAAATAACAAAAGGAGAAATATAAAAATTCACTACAGGAACACGATTGTACCATGTTGTGTTTTAGATACATAGAAAATATGGTGTTCCCATACAACCCAACATTAGTAGAGATTTCCAAAGCCTGTGTTTTGCAGTGTCCATTGTTCAAGAACACAAGAAAATTCTTACTTCAAATATACCCATAGGACCATTCTGCCATATGTCGGACGGACACGTTCACCACTGCTGGATCCTTCCTTTTAAAGGGGCGCTTTAGTACAGAATGAAGAACAGATCACCGATGTCTCAGCGACATCATCATCTCATCCATCTTCTAGTCTACAATTTACCTTTACTAAAATAACTACCTTCTGTTTTTAAGAATTTTGGGCATTTGGAGCACCAAAGTGTAGTAACTTATGGATAGGATGTTACAGAGATAGAACATCGGCACTACACTAGTAAGAGCACATAGTGTCTCGGGGTAATGGCTTCGGCATCTCGTGTGTTCTGGCTAGGGTGCCCGCCAGGGAAATGATACCTGTCACATCTTAATTAACAGGAATTGTCTTCTCAGCCAATCACTTCCCGCAGTGGTGTCCCACCTCCGGCAGTCATTGGTTGTGTGGGCATTTTTATCGGCATGGGGAGACAAGAAGTTTGGACACAATTGTGCCACTGGGTATTAATTAGTATTAGTATTTTTTTTAACCCATTCTACTCCTTTGCCCATTATTTTTATCCCAACTATTAGGGACTTGACGATACTGCCCTTTTACACCTACCTACGGATGCCTCAGTAATAACCCTCAGAAAGCCATGATTTCCCCCGCATCCCAGGTGTATAAAGAAGATATTATGTCATTGCCACCGACCAGATGAATTAGCTAATAAAGAGTACAGACTAGTTATGTAGGTGGAAACCTCCTATAGAAGACTCATGTCCTCATATTCTTCCGCTTTAATAACACGACGTGCCGGCTATAGACAGGCCTAACAGCACGAAGGAAGGAAAGCTAACCTCACACTAACAATCCCTGGTCTGGGTCTGTAGGCATAGCTATGCCGGCCAGTGAAATAACACAGTGTCTGGGTCCTCCGAGCATAAAATAAAAATTGTCTAGCATGCGATCCACAATGTATTAAAACGCCTTCCTAATGAGTTTCCTACATTACATGCAGGAGGCTTTCCGTACAGATGGTATTACATTGTAAAACAGGTTGGCTACCTCCTCAGCACCTGGGGGTCAGAACAATGACATGATACAGGTTCTTTCTTCTTTCGGATCCCGGCAGAAGTCTATATATTATTTAAGGTGGGATAAAGGCCCAGTAGATAAAACTCCGGTCCCAATGCTATTCAGAGCGGAGCGGCCGCCATGTTTGAAGTGCTGCTATGTATTCAGGGCGGATTCCAGATGCAGATTCGCACTTTTGGCAATGTTTTCTGCGCGGGATGAACATTTGGAGGAGACGTGATGAATGCCTTATGATTTTGTATACATCTCAAAGTGTCGTAAAGTATAATACATGCAAATATTTGTTCTTCCTTTAAATGTGTTTGTGAAGCGATGGAACAATTTACATACACTTTGCATAATTCCTATAACTAGTGCAGTCACCGGCAGATGTGTGCGGTGATATACTCTCATATAATGGTACTTACTAAGCTTATGTTGTGTTACACCAGGGGTGGCGTATGTTCTGCAGGCCCACACATTGTATACACAATCTCTGGGAGAGATTATTCACCCATTTCTCTGGTGGACGCCAATTTACTAGTAACGGAGGCCCGGGGAACCATTACAGGGAATCATAAGGACGGTGAGGACTAATAGAGACGGCCATAATGCCTCCTAGTTATATGGACTTTATTATTGTGTATTATTAAGACCGACTACAACTCTCATCATTTTCATGCGGCTCAGGTGACATTACTTTAAAAGGTGAACAACCAAGATTTGACATAACGGGAATTCTAAAAAGAAGAATTTCATACCCTACCTAAGGGGGGCTACAAGTTTTACAGGGTAAAATCTGGTTACAGGGCCCCCCCCAAGACAAGTATGGATTTATTCACTTTTATGTGATATTTACAATTACTGTGTACAGCACAAAAAATATATTTTCTTGACTCCCAAGTACAAGATGCAAAACAAAAAAAAAATCCATAAAAATAGAGAAAAACCATCTAGGATAATGTGGCTTCTGTACAGTGACATTTTACACAAACTATAAGGAGATGATTGATAACAATCACAGTGGCCAGGACTAGATCTGTCCAATAAATCCTGAAAAACCCGCTCCATGACCTGATAAACACTGGAAGGACAGGACAAACTCATTTTAGAATCCCACATTACTATTACTATATCAAAATGCAACAAAAATGGAAAGTACCGTATATACTCGAGTATAAGCCGACCCGAGTATAAGCCGAGACCCCTAATTTTACCACCAAAAACTGGGAAAAACTACTGACTTGAGTATAAGCCGAGGCTGGGAAATGCATTGGTCAAACCCCCCCCAGTAGTACAGTATACAGCCTGCCAGCCCCCAGTAGTATACAGCCTGCCAGCCCCCATGTAGTATACAGCCTGCCAGCCCCCATGTAGTATACAGCAGCCCCTAGTAGTATACAGCCTGCCAGCCCCCAGTAGTATACAGCCTGCCAGCCCCCAGTAGTATACAGCCTGCCAGCCCCTACCTCCAGCGCATTTAGTATACAGCCTGCCACCCCCATGTAGGGTATACAGCTCTGCCACCCCCATGTAGTATAAGCCCTGCCGCCCCAATGTAGATCAGACCGGACGCTGCCAGCCCCCATGTAGTATCAGCAGTCACCCTAGTAGTATACAGCCTGCCACCCCCATGATCGCTGGCACCCATTATCAGCCTGCAGCCCCCATGTTAGTATACAGCCTGCCAGCCCCATGGTATAAACCGCCTGCCAGCCCTCCTGTAGTATACAGCTGCAGCCCTGTGATATCACGCTAGTATATTCAGCCTGCCAGCGCCCTCGATGCTCAGCCCCATGTATACAGCAGCCCCTAGTAGTATACCGCCGCCAGCCCCCATGATATACAGCCTGCCGCCCCATGTAGTATACAGGCCGCCCCCGTATCGATATGCCAGCCGTCATCACTGCCAGCCCCCAGTAGTATACAGCCTGCCAGCCCCAGTAGTATACAGCCTGCCAGCCCCCAGTAGTATACAGCCTGCCAGCCCCCAGTAGTATACAGCCTGTCAGCCCCCAGTAGTATACAGCCAGCCAGCCCCCATGTAGTATACAGCAAGCCCCTAGTAGAATACAGCCTGCCCCTAGTAGTATACAGCAAGCCTGCCCCCACAGCCCTTAAAAAAATTTCAATTTGTACATGAAGGTGCCTGGTTTTTCAACCCATCCGCATATACCCTATTAGAGGAGAGGCGTCCAAGACTCCTTTTCACGTGAATGTATGATTCCTCCAGTCCTGTATTTCTGTGCTGTATGAATCCGTATAAACGTGACGTTCTTCATCTGTATGTGCACGTATGTCACTCTATCCCTACCGTAACTGTATAAAATACAGTGGGCTGGCTGACTATTGGCTGACAGGATGCTCCTCCCACTGCTTCTGGTCTCCCTGGATATTGCACGTATATATATACGTCAGCACAACCGTATAAAACACATATTTTAAACATTCCCATAGACGTCTATGGGGTACATGTGTCAAACAAAAATAATGAAGAAAATTGGAAAGTCTCTATAATTTTTTTCACATCTCGCTCACGGTATTGTAGACAATATGGTCACGTAAATGAACGGCCATATTGCCCATTGAAATGCGTGTGGCCAGATGCTAACAGTATTAAAAAAACTATATTAGGCTACATGCACACTGCCGTGGCCCACCGCACCGTAGCATGGCGGGCACACAGCAGCGCGTGGGGAGAGGAGGAGGTGAGCGCAGCTAGGACATGTATATACGTCCCCCATACATGTGTGTGAATGCAGCCTTACAGGTAGTATACGTTCGTGCAATACATCTGATGGGGCAACAAGCGTCAAAAATAAGATGGCGTACCCCAAGCAAAAACACTCCCGTCAGCCACCATGTCCAACCCATCCTCTAACTACGAGGTCGTGCAGATTTCGGTTTCAAACATACCATAGTGAACTAGTCAGAGGTTGAGCCCCTGCCATGTGAGGAGATGCAGCATTTCAACCCTATTAAATGAAGAGTAAAGAAGGACACATCTGTATGTTATGGATACATCTACTACAATCTGATTCTTCTTATAAAAATGCTATTTTTCTGTGATTTGTAAAGTACTACAGCGCTATATAAAGATTATTATTGTACACAGTTGCTTCACGCGCAGCCCCCTCAGGAAGGGTAGGAAATGCGCTTTCTAGAATTCCCTCTTTTACGCTAAAACTTGCTTGAAAAAAGAAAAACAGTAGTTACTCACCGGTAATGATGTTTCCTCGAACCAAGTTTTTGTCTTTTTTCAAGCAAGTTTAGTAACTAAAGAGGGAATTCTCTAGAAAGCGCATTTCCTACCCTTCCTGAGGGGGCTGCGCTGAAGCAACTGTGTACAATAAAATCTTTATATAGCGCTGTAGTACTTTACAAATCACAGAAAAATAGCATTTTTATAAGAAGAATCAGATTGTAGTAGATGTATCCTAACATACAGATGTGTCCTTCTTTACTCTTCATTTAATAGGTTGGAAAGTCTGCATCTCCTCACATGGCAGGGGCTCAACCTCTGACTAGTTCACTATGGTATGTTTGAAACCGAAATCTGCACGACCTCGTAGTTGAGGATGGGTTGGACATGTGGCTGACGGGAGTGTTTTTGCTTGGGGAACGCCATCTTATTTTTGACGCTTGTTGCCCCATCAGATGTATTGCACGAACGTATACACTACCTGTAAGGCTGCATTCACACACATGTATGGGGGACGTATACCATGTCCTGCTGCGCTCACCCTCCTCTCTCCTCACACTAGCGCGCTGCTGGTGTCCCGCCATCTACGTTTGGGGGCCAGGCAGGTGCATGTAGCCTAATATAGTTTTTTTTAATACTGTTAGCATTTGGCCACACGCATTTCAATGGGCAATATGGCGTTCATTTACGTGACCATATTGTCTACAATACAGTGAGCGAGATGTGAAAAAAATTATAGAGACTTTCCAATTTTCTTCATTATTTTTGTTTGACACATGTACCCCATAGACGTCTATGGGAATGTTTAAAATATGTGTTTTATACGGTTTGCTGACGTATATTATCACGTGCAATATCCAGGGAGCACCAGAAGCAGTGGGAGGAGCATCCTGTCAGCCCAATAGCAGCCAGCCCACTGTATTTATACAGTTACGGTAGGGATAGAGTGACAATCGTGCACATACAGATGAAGAACGTCACGTTATACGGATTCATCATACGCACAGAAATACAGGAGCTGGAGGAATCATACATTCACGTGAAAAGGATTCTTGGACGCCTCTCCTCTAATAGGGTATATGCGGATGGTTGAAAACCGCACCTTCATGTACAAATTGAAATTTTTTTAAGGGCTGTGGGGGCAGGCTTGCTGTATACTACTAGGGGCAGGCTGTATTCTACGGGGCTTGCTGTATACTACATGGGGGCTGCTGCTATATGGCAACTGTATAATATGGGGGCTGCAGGCTTATCTACTACTGGGGGTGGCAGGCGTATACTACTGGGGGCTGGCAGTGATCTACGGGGCTAGGCTGTATACACTGGGGGCTGGCAGGCTGTATACTGCTGGAGGCTGTATACTAGGGGCGGCTGTATACTACATGGGGCGGCATGCTGTATACTACTGGGGGCTGGCGCTGGTATCTACTAGGGGCTGCTGTATACTACATGGGGCTGGCAGGCTGTATACTACATGGGGGCTGCAGGCTGTATACTACTGGGGCTGGCAGGCTGTATACTATGGGGCTGGCAGGCTGTATACTAACATGGGGGCTGCAGGCTGTATACGCATGGGGGCTGGCAGGCTGTATACTACTAGGGTGACTGGTATACTACATGGGGCTGGCAGCTGTATACGACTGGGGCTGCAGTGTTACTACATGGGGGGCAGGCTTATACTACATGGGGGGCTGGCAGGCTGTATACCCTACATGGGGGCTGGCAGGCTGTATACTACATGGGGGTGGCAGGCTGTATACTACTACTATGGGGCTGGCAGGCTGTATACACTGGGGGCTGGCAGGCTGTATACTACTAGGGGCTTGCTGTATACTACATGGGGCGCAGGCTGTATACGACTGGGGGCGGCGGCTGTAACTACTGGGGCTGGCAGGCTGTATACTACTATAGGGGGCTGCAGGCTTACTACTGGGGGCTGGTCAGCTGTATACTACTGGGGGGCTGGCAGGCTGTATATACTGGGGGGCTGGCAGGCTGTAATACTGTACTACTGGGGGGGGGTTTGACCAATGCATTCCCCAGCTCGGCTTATACTCCAGTCAGTAGTTTTTCCCAGTTTTTGTGGTAAAATTAGGGGTCTCGGCTTATACTACATCTGGGTCGGCTTTACTCGAGTATATACGGTACTTTCCATTTTGTTGCATTTTGATATAGTAATAGTAATGTGGGATCTAAAATGAGTTTGTCCTGTCCTTCCAGTGTTTATCAGGTCAGGAGCGGGTTTTTCAGGATTTATTGGACAGATCTAGTCCTGGCCACTGTATTGTTATCAATCATCCCTTATAGTTTGTGTAAAATGTCACTGTACAGAAGCCACATTATCCTAGATGGTTTTTCTCTATTTTTAGGATTTTTTTTTTGTTTTGCATCTTGTACTGGGATCAAGAAAATATATTTTTTGTGCTGTACACAGTAATTGTAAATATCACATAAAAGTGAAAATAAATCCATACTTTTCTTGGGTGGGCCCCTGTAACCAGATTTTACCCTGTAAAACTTGTAGCCCCCTAGGTAGGGTATGAATTCTTTTCTTTTTAGATTCCCGTTATGTCAAATCTGGTTGTTCACCTTTTAAAGTAATGTCACCTGAGCCGCAGAAACTGTGAGAGTGTAGTCGGTCTTAATAATCACAATATAAAGTCCATATAACTAGGAGGCATCTATGGCCGTCTCTATTAGTCCTCACCGTCTTATGATTCCCTGTAATGGTTCCCCGGGCCTCCGTTACTAGTAAATTGGCGTCCACCAGAGAAATGGGTGAATAATCTTCCCAGAGATTGTGTTACAATGTGTGGGCCTGCAGAACATACGCCACCCCTGGTGTAACACAACAAAGCTAGTATACCATTATATGAGAGTATATCACGCACACAATCTGCCTGTACTGCACTAGTTATAGGAATTAATGCAAAGTGTATGTAAATTGTTCCATCGCTTCACAAACATTTAAGGAAGAACAAATTTTGCATGTATTATACTTTACGACACTTTGAGATGTATACAAAAATCATAAGGCATTCATCACGTCCCTCCAAATGTTCATCCGCGCAGAAACATGGCCAAAATTGCGAACGCATCTGATCCCGCCCTGAATACATAGCAGCACTTCAAAATGGGGCGGCCGCTCGCTTGATAGTCTTGGACCGGAGTTTTAATCATGGCCTTTATCCCCCTTAAAATCATATATAGACTTTGCTGCGGGATCCGAAAGAGAAAGAAACCTGTATCATGTCATTGTTCTGACCCCCAGGTGCTGAGGAGGTAGCCAACCTTGTTTACAATGTAACTACCATCTGTACGGAAAGCCCCTGCATGTAATGTAGGAAACTATTAGGAAGGCGTTTTAATACTTGTGGATCGCCAGCTAGACAATTTGTATTTTATGCTCGGAGGACCCAGACAACTGTGTTATTCCACTGGCCGGCATAGCTATGCTACGAACCCCGACCAGGGATTGTTAGTGTGAGGTTAGCTTTCCTTCCTTCGTGCTTTAGCCCCTGTCTATAGCCGGCACGTCGTGTTATTAAAGCGGAAGAATATGAGGACATGAGTCTTCTATAGGAGGTTCCACCACTAACTAGTCTGTATCTTTATTAGCTAATTCATCTGGTCGGTGGCAATGACATAAGTTTTCTTTATACACTGGGATGCGGGGGAAATCATGGCTTTCTGAGGGTTATACTGAGGCCTCCGTAGGTGGTGTAAAGGGCAGTATCGTCAAGTCCTAATAGTTGGGATAAAATAATGGGCAAAGGAGTAGATGGGTTAAAAAAAATACTAATACTAATTAATACCCAGTGGCACAATGTGTCCAAACTTCTTGTCTCCCCATGCCGATAAAATGCCCACACAACAATGACTGCCGGAGGGGGACACCACTGCGGGAAGGTGATTGGCTGAGAAGACAATTCCTGTAATTAAAGATTGACAGGTATCATTCTCCTGGCGGCACCCTAGCCGAACACACGAGATGCCGAAGCCATTACCCCCGGACACTAGTGGCTCTTTACTAGTGTAGTGCCGATGTTCTATCTCTGTAACTCCTATCACATAAGTTTACTACACTTTGGTGCTCCAATGCCCAAATTCTTAAAAACAGAAGGTAGTTATTTTAGTAAAGGTAATTGTAGCTAGAAGAATGGATGAGATGATGATGTCGCTGAGACATCGGTGATCTGTTCTTATTCTGTACTAAAGCGCCCCTTTAAAAGGAAGGATCCAGCAGTGGTGAACGTGTCCGTCCGACATATGGCAGAATGGTCCTATGGGTATATTTGAAGTAGAATTTTCTTGTTTCTTGAACCTGGACACTGCAAACACCAGGCTTTGGAAATCTCTACTAATGTTGGGTTGTATGGGAACCCATATTTCTAATGTATCTAAAACACAACATGGTACAATCGTGTTCCTGTAGTGAATTTTTATATTTCTCCTTTTGTTATTTCAGAGGATCCATTCGATCATTGCAAACGAGACCGCCATGTCATGCAAAACACTACTATCTACCCATCTCCAGAAGAGCTGGAAGCGGTCCGAACTGGTGTCTACGGTGGAGTGTGCACTGAAACACGGTCTCAGACGTGGATGGATGAGCACCGAATGTCCCCACGTGGAGAACGAACCTGCAAACAAATCGGAGAAAAAGAAGAAAATGCTGTTGTAAGTAGCCTGTGCATCTGTACTCTACCAGTCTTCTGCCTAACTTCCTGTCCTGTAGAGATCAGTACATCAGCTGAGCATTCTTATAAGTGTTAATGTGAACCATGGGTAGAGATGTCCGCTACCATCACTATGGATAGGCCCATATTGTTTCCTTATCATGTCCCTTAAGGCAGTGTGTATCACATGACAAGGCCCAGAATAGATGTCAGCTTTCACACCTGGTTTTTGCCTCATTATTATACCATGGAGTGAATCTACCTGGGGGGGAGATTCCCTTATGGAGTTTTTTTGAAGCTCTGGCTTCCTTAGCAACAGACTATGGCTGAGCTGCCTGGTCAGCATGACAGTTTACACTGTTTACACAAAGTGCCATTGAACTCTATAACTGGTGGTCGGGAGCGGCAGGCATGAACTATGTCCATTTGGGAGGCTGATACCTTGGTCACGGCTGCAACGGCGCTCTCTAGTGCAGGAGCCTCAGGAGGCCAAGGTGTTCGCAATGGTGTGGCTGTACTTCACCTTTCTAGTATTACTATAGAAGGAGATGACAGTAGTTATGCTTTTGCATGGATGACATTTAGGAGGATTGTGACACGATTTCTAGGGCTAGATGTCGCATCTACGGCTGGTAAATTGGCCCTGATGTGATCCCCACGCAACCACTATTGACGACGTCCACATATCTGACTTCTTGAGGACTGCGCACCACCTAAGTAATTGTTATGTCATACAATCTTTACTTAAAGGTACAGAGGCGTCTCTACAGAAAGGTCTCTCGCCTTGCTACATGAAACACAGCTGGTTGGATGCCTGCATCAATACCAAACGTGATCTTATTTAGTAGTTGTAGGTGTGAGGCCGAATAACCACCTCATATTATGTCAGATCCCAAGGACTACCAACTTTTGGATAGGGACACATGTTCCAAATGCCACTTGAATAAGTTGGTTTGGGAACCTAAGGACTTGATAATCATCCCTTAAGGCCAGTCCCGGCTCCAGTGAAATAGACCTCTGGGGGGTTCGTTGCTGCCAAAAAATAGAGCCTCTCACTGTCCTCATGGGTGGGAAATGCAGGCCCTACCATCCCCTGTCTCACCAAGATTGTGTGTTGTATGTATATATTCTTGTGTGTTTGGTGTGTGTGGGTGTGTGTGTATAGATAACTAGATTATCTTATCATATATAATTGTGTGTGTGTATACATATGTGTGCATGTTTGTGTGTGTTATATATATTTATTTATTTGCCTGTGTTAGTATACATGTGTGTATGTCAGATTTTTTGTTTGTGTTATAATACGCTGCATGTTGGTGTTGTATATTTTATATATGTGTATAGTTGTAGTTTGTAGATGTATGGTCGCCTGTTAATTAAAAGTGTATCTGTATAGATATATCGAAGTATGTAATGTATATATTATTCGTCTATGGTGTATAAAGCATGCATGTATGGGTCTCCAAGTGTGTCGGTGGTGTATTATGCCTATTATGTTGTGAAGGTGTGTTAGTCTATATATATATATATATGTATGTATTGTATGTATGTATTTAATATGTAGATATACACCATATGTCACATATGCACACACACCACACACCACATATTATATTTTGCATGGTTATCTCTATTTTGGAGATTTGCATAAATATGTCTCCTTTACAATGTACTTCCCACTGGTGGAGACTTTTTAAGATGCATTCACATCAATTATTGGGTCCCGAGTACTTGTCTCAGTATTGCTGATATGTCACATTTTCCTTTCTTCTAGGTTATCTGGTCACCGTCCACATGCTTCTATACATTACAAGTGTATGTTGGCTCTATACAGCATAATGTCCAGATACTTCCAGCACTGATGCACCTCTGTGGATGTAAGCTCCTGAAGTCCCCTCAGCAATCTCTAGCCACACATGGCTACATAGAAAAGTAATAAGCACCAAATGCTAACAAAACCGGCCATGAGCCAGTTTGCTATGATAGAATTACGTCCCTATGCTCTTACTAGCTCTTGTTACTACTAATAACCTGGTATAGAGGAAGCTATTTGTCTGCACTTCAGCCGAAAGCCATATTTAATATAGACGTACATTGATGAGGTCTCTAACTATCTGATATATTAGAAGGACATTACAGTGCCCTCCCCACTTTTAAATGACCAAAAATAACAGTGCAAGTAGTTTTACAGTAATGTATGGTTCAGTTCACCGAAACATGAATGCAGTCTGGGGGGGTGTGGGGTGGGTGGGCATGGTTACCATGTTTTGGAAATTCTATGTTATCATTTAAAGGGTTTATTGGTAACTAAAAATCAGTATTGTTTAAATAACACACGATCTGTAGTAGGTTACATAATTCACCTTGTTTAAAGGACTAGGAACATACTTTACACTGAAAATTGTCTTTTGCAACACCGTAATCGTTGAACAAATCCGACTGTGGATTGGCAACGCACACAGCTATCTCAAAGTAAGTTTTCCGTAAAATCTGTATATCAATCTTTAATTTTTTCCCAAAATTTCAACATACTTTCAACGCACACCAATTGGTCTTCTTCATGACAATATGTATTTCTCAGCCAACTGCTGCCGAAAACTTCTTTGATGACTGTAGGTGACTTTACACTGTCTTGCACTAAAGTCCAACTCAAGGGCACTATAGTTATTTAGAGTTGAATGGTCATTGTATCATGGCTGGCATCATGCTCACAACACCACCACCTCAAGTCAAAGTACAGCCAATATTTGAGCAACTGGGGCGCACCCTGTCTAATTGAGGGGCTGGTTTCTTCATACAGGAGCATTAATCCGGTATCCTCGCGGGTAGACCATTGTGACTGGAATAGGTTCGCATTGCAATCAGTGTAAATCACTGCTTCCTGGACCCCTAGCCAGATGATTATTTTAACTCTAATAGCAATAAGGGGGAGTGATTCTCCTGCTAAGTTTTTAATATTCCCTTAATAAACCGAAATTTTGTGGTCCGTTGTGAATCCATAATACTGAGGATGTGAACAGTCAATCGAAGACCAACATATTTTTTGGGTGTATATCTAGTCGTTGCACCCAGGGGTATATTTGAAAGCATGTTACAAACGCGGCGATATATGGCGCTATAAAATAAATGCTTTATTATTATAAGCGACACAGAGATGTAATTATGCACACTTAGATATCCATGCCCTCCCGGTCCCTCTTTCGATGAAAGCCTGACTGCCCCTACTGTAAGACAACCCGCTCAACTTTTATTTTAAAGGTTAAATGTAGCGCGGCATTTTAAGAGCTCCCCCCATCCCCCGGCAGGTGATTATTAATTTTTGTGTGTGAAAAACAGTAGTTACTCACCGGTAATGATGTTTCCTCGAACCACGACGGCACCAACCAGAGAGAGGGATCCGCCCCCAGGGACAGGAAACCTGAGCATAAAAAACATGCTCCTCCTATTCTGCCTCAGTGTTTTCAGAGACTTGGAAGAGCCATATTATTAGTACATCAGAAACATATAATCTATATATCGTTTTCCATGTATGCGTAATTTATATATATAATATATATATATTTTTTTTTTTTTTTTTTTTTTTGCGACACCCGTGAATTATCCTATAGAAACATAGATTTTAGGAAAGAACACCCTGGGTGGGAATATACCAGGTGCCGTCGTGGTTCGAGGAAACATCATTACCGGTGAGTAACTACTGTTTTCCCCTTCACCACGACGGCACCAACCAGAGAGATTTTCAGAGAAAAGTATTAGGGAGGGATAACAGAGGAGAGAACCCTCCTCCCAAAAGAAAGTTCAGATGACCCCGCCACATTCACCCGATAATGTTTGAAGAAGGTGTGAGGGGTAGTCCAACATGCAGCCTGACAAATTTGGTCTAAGGAGGCATGTCTGAATTCTGCCCAAGAGGTGGCTAGTGCCCGGACAGAATGGGCGTGAATATTCTCTGGGGCAGATTTCTCGGCCACTTCGTAAGCCAATTGTATGGTGATTCTAATCCATCTGGCGATGGTTGCAGAAGAGGCCTTGGAGCCTTTGTTTCTTCCTGAAAAGAGAACAAATAAACTATCTGATTTCCTCCAGGATTTTGAAACATCTAAATATTGGAGAAGACTACGTCTAACATCAAGGTTATGAAAAGATTTTTCATTTTCTGACTTAGGATTTGTGTAAAAAGATGGAAGAATTACTTCTTGGGACCTATGGAAATTGGAGACCACTTTTGGAAGGAACTCAGGGTCAGGTCTTAGAATAATCCTGTCATGTAGGACAGAACAATAGGGGGGTCTACATGACAATGCAGCTACTTCACTAACTCTCTTTGCCGAGGTGATGGCTGTTAAAAATACTGATTTTAATGTAAGAAGCTTTATCGAGATACTTTCTAGAGGCTCGAAGGGAGGACCCGATAATGATTTCAGAACCAGAGATAGGTCCCAAGGGGGGAGTCTAGATCTAATAGAAGGACGAAGTTTCACTGAGGCCCTAATAAATCTAGATATCCAGGGATGACTAGCTATATCCTGGTCGTAAAGAGCTGCTAGGGCTGACACCTGAACCTTTAAAGTTGCTGGTTTTAACCCTTTCTCGAGCCCCAACTGTAAGAAGTCTAGAATAAGCTTAAAGTCTGGGTTATCTATGTGTATGTCGCGATTTCCTACAAATGAAAAGAAAGCCTTCCATGTTCTAAAATAAATTTTGTAGGTGATAGGCTTCCTGCTATTCTGCAGAGTGGATATTACCCGAGAAGAAAGTCCCCTATTTTGTAGGATCAACCTTTCAAGAGCCATGCCGTTAGATGAAGCCCTTTCACTTGAGGATGACAGATAGGACCCTGGGATAATAAGTCTTTCCTGTCGGGCAGTATCCACGGGTCTGCGATTGACATATCCCTGAGGCTTGAAAACCAAGCACGGCGTGGCCAAAATGGGGCAATGAAAATCACTCTTGCTTTGTCCCGCTTTATCTTCCCCACTGTTCTTGGTATTAACACCATGGGAGGGAAGGCATATAGTAGATGGTAGTGACCCCAATTTTGGGAGAATGCGTCTATGGCTAGGGGATGGTCTCTGCGATTTAGGGAAAAAAAGTTTTATACTTTTCGATTCCCTCTGTTGGCGAAGAGGTCTACTTCTGGATACCCCCACAATTTTGTTATCATGTGGAATATTTTCCCGTTCAGAGCCCAATCTCCTTGGAAAATTATATTTCGGCTCAGAAAGTCTGCCTGGACGTTTTCTGTACCCCTTATATGTACTGCGTTTAGGGATTTGAAGTGAACTTCTGCCAACTGAAAGATCTGAGAGGTAATCTGCATTAGGTGTAACCCTCTTGTACCTCCCTGTTTGTTTATGTAGGCTACAGTAGTGGTGTTGTCTGATCTTACTAACACCTTCTGTTCCCGCAAGAGCGGAAGTGCCACTTTTAGTCCTTTTAGTACTGCCAATAATTCTTTTGCATTGGAAGATAGGTCGTCTTCCTGCGGTTCCCAGTTGCCCTGAAAAGACTGATCTGCAACTTGAGCCCCCCATCCCCAAGGGCTGGCATCTGTAGTAATTATACTTCCCCAGTCTAACACCCATGGGAGACCTTGTGTTAAATTTTGGGGAACTAACCACCAGTCTAGAGATTTTAGTACTACGTTGGGAATTCTTATTTTCTTGTCTAGGGATGCTGGACATTTGTCCCATGTGCTGAGTAGAAAATTTTGGAGTTCCCTTGTATGATACTGAGCCCAGGGGACCGCCTGAATGCTTGCTACCAGACAACCCAGAAGAGACATGGCCCCTCTGATGGAGATTTCGGGAGTGGAGATTAGGTCTGTCACTCCTTTTGTAATTTTCTCCTGTTTTTCTAGAGGAAGGAAGGATTTTTGACACTGGGAATCCAGCAGTACACCTAGGAATCTTTTTTGTGTTGATGGGGTTATACAAGATTTTTCTAGGTTTATGACCCAACCTAAGAAATCTAGGATTCTGCATACCCTGTCTACCTGGTTCCTTACTGCATGTTCTGAAGTACCAACTAGTAAGAAATCGTCTAAGTATGGGATGAACAGACCTGGCTCTTTTCTTATAAAGGTTGCCATTTCTGAAATGACTTTTGTGAAAACCCTTGGTGCGATGGCTATGCCAAAGGGAAGTGCTCTGAACTGGAAATGGAAGATCTTTTGGTCTATCTGAACCGCAAGTCTTAGATACCTCTGGTATTCCGGATGAATTGGAATATGGTAATAAGCGTCTGCCAGGTCTATTGACGCCATAAAACATCCTGGGAATAGCAGATTTACCGTAGACTTTAAGGTTTCCATTTTGAACCTTGGGATCTGAAGATGTGAATTTAAACCTTTTAAGTTTATTATAGCTCTTAATGACCCGTTGGGTTTTTTCACCCAGAAAAGAGTTGAATAAAAACCTTGACCCTTTTCCCCCCATGGTACCTGACACAGTACCTTTTTGGAAAGAAGGGAAGCAATTTCTGACATCATTGCTAATCCACCTTTTCCGGACGGGACTTTTGTGATTCTGAATCTCTGAGGAGGGAGAGTTGTAAAGTCCCAGGTTATCCCTTGTGAGATGGTACTTAGGATCCAGCTGCTGTCTGATATTGTTTTCCAGGCCGGGAGGAAAAAAGAGAGTCTTCCTCCTACCTGGGGCCTCATGTCATTGTGGATGGGAACGGGACAGTTTGGACTGATTCCTAGACTGGTTAAATAAGAAACCTCTATTCCTCTGTGGTCTGGAGAAATTTGGTCTAGGGTCTTTTCCTTTCCTTTCAAACCTTGCCCCACGAAAGGACCGAAAGGATCTTGATCTATAGGGAACATAAGGGGAAGGGAATCCCTTTCTCTTGTCCCCCGCTTTCTCCAGTAAATCATCCAGGATGGGACCGAATAAAAAATCTCCATTACAGGGTATATTACACAGTCTGCTCCTAGAGGCCAAGTCGCCCGACCAGTCTTTTAGCCAGAGGGCTCTTCTTGCAGAGTTTGATAGTGCCGCAGATCTTGCAGATAGTCTCAGACTATCGATTGAGGCATCTGCTAAAAGAGCTGCTCCTTTCTGTATATTTGCAATAGAGGACTGTAGACTTTCTCTAGGGACTTTATTATGTATATCATTCCCCAATTGGCCTAACCACATTAATACTGCTCGGGCCGTGCAAGCGGCTGCCACAGCTGGTTTAAACGCATTAGTCGAAGACTCCCAAGTTTTTTTAAGGTATCCATCCGCTTTCCTATCTAAAGGATCCTTTAGGGAACTAATATCCTCAAAGGGTAAGAAAGCCCCACGGGCCATTTTTATGATTGAAGCATCCACATTAGGTGGAGGGCCCCAGGATGAAGTATGGTCTAAATCAAAAGGATATTTCCTTTTAATTGCTCTGGAAATAAAAGATTTCTTGTCAGGGTTTTCCCACTCTTTTGAAATTAATGTGGAAATAGTGTTGTGAATGGGAAAAGTGCGTTTTTTCTTTTCCGCTAAACTTTCAAACATAATGTCCTGGACTGATTTTGGTTCTTTCTTTTCCTCAATGTCCATAGTGGCTCTAATCATTTTTAACAACTGATCAGTGTCCTCCATTAAAAATAAAGGACGCCCCGTCAGTTCCTCCTCAGAGAGCGAAGAAGTTGTCTCATCCTGAATTACACCCTCTTCTTCAGAGTTTGAAGGGTCTTCCAGAGCTGTTACAGTGGAAGGACCCGGAAGATTTTTATCTGGTAATATAGGTGTCGGATTAAAAGTTTCTTTAACTGTCAATTGGACCTCTTCTCTAATTACCGAACGAAGGGTCTCCAGCCACGAGGAGGACTCCTCTGAGATAATCTTTCCAATACAGGAAGAACACGTATTTTTTTCGTAACCAGACGGCAACTTCCTACTGCACATCCTACATTCCCTGTGGTGTGTTTTTCTAGTGGCTTTCTTGGGAGTATCTTCTCCCTAAAACCATTAAGAATCAGAACATTAGTGTGTGTAAGTAAAAATGCCCCATTGGGTGACTCACCACACTTTCATTACCGGAGTTGGGTTCTTCAGGGGTTCAGGGAGCTCACGCTTATCCGCCATTCTCCTGGCCTGAGCTGCAAAGCACCGAATGCTTACTGTTGCATGGCGCTTAAATGTGAAAAAAACCCAGCCAGGCCACGCCCCCTTCCGGTTCCTGCTTTTTTTTTTTTTTTTTTTTCCGGCTCGATCTTTTATTGCATATACACATATGCACAGATCGAGCCCAGCCTGCTCAGAAATACCCCCGATGGTTATCCCACCGGGGTTTTTTCTCTCCTGCCTTCACGCTGCCCACCTCCGTTCCGGGCAGCCACCGATGCGACCCGGAAGTGAAGAGTGACCACTTCCGGTCGCGCGCATGCGGCACAACAATGTGTCGTGAGGTGCAGGAGAGGAGGAATGGACCACGTGGAGCCGGCTTTTTCCCTCGGAGAGACGCGGCGCGCCCCCCGGTAAGTAGTATTGTGGGCACCCGACGGAACCAACCGGAGGTTCCCTCAGCCCACGCTCAGGTCCCTTCCAGGGACAGGAAACCACTGAGGCAAAATAGGAGGAGCATGTTTTTTATGCTCAGGTTTCCTGTCCCTGGGGGCGGATCCCTCTCTCTGGTTGGTGCCGTCGTGGTGAAGGGGAAATACACCATGTGACCGCACCCTAAATCGGTGGAATGCAAAACTTACAGAGCGGTTACCCAAATTCACTGCTCCGCCCCAGAAAAGGAATACAGATTTCCCATCAGCAGTCAGAAGTGAGACGGCCTTGGTTTCTCGGTCATGTTCATGCCACGGCATCTCCCACTCCCAAAGCGATTCACCTGTGGACCCATCAATAACGATGACCTGAAATAAAAGACAGCAGGTAAAACACTCAATCTAAGCCACTGAATTATCAGGATCTGTATTTAAGAAGTTAAAGTGGTATTCCAACCCTACACGTTATCCTCTATCCACAAGGAACAGGGAAGATCTTCATTCTGAAACTGAAAACATGGAGCGCCGAGCTTTCTGTGTATTCGCATATCCCCATTTTTGTGCCATACCTCTAATTTGTTGTTGCAGTACATTCTAGTGCTAAATCTACATAGAGAAAGCTATAAATTCTCAGTAAAAAATGAAACAAATGCTTCCACAATGGATTTACCTACAACTGGATGGTAGCAGTTTCTCAGGCTTGGGGAGCTGGGAGACATGATCATAAATATTGGAGTTCATAAATGATTTTATATTTCAGAAATATAGTTAAAAAGACAATGTGGTTTCTATTGTTGCTCAACAAAAGAAGAAAATATCTTCAATAAAAGAGTGAAACCTAATTAAAGGAAAACTACCACTTGGGTAGTCCTGATTTAAACCATTAGTAGTCTGTAACAGGACAGGTTTTCGTTAAGCTGTAAATAGTGTGATTGCGGAGAAAAACTACTTATAAATATGCTGATCCTTCGCACATAACACAAGCGGCTCGACGTATATTCATCTCCTAATTATGCACGCCTCCATTCCTCGATTCCCACCCATCTACCCCAGAGCCGGTGATGTAATATGCGGCTGACTGATAGCGATGTACACTGCGCATGCGCAATGACCTCATCCATCTCTCGGGAAGTATTGCGTGCACAGTCTACATCGCTATCAGGTAGACACATCTACTGGCTTGCTTTCACAAGATTTCCTGAGAGCCGGATGATATCACCGGGGTGAGAGGGAGTGCTAGTGGATTTAAGAATGGAGGCGTGCATAATTAAAAGATGAATAAGCGCCAGGCTGCCTGTGTTATGTGCAAATTAGTATATTTTTTTCCAGAATGAGGCTATTTAAAGCTTAACGAAAACCTGTCCTGTTACAGACTACTAATGTCCAACCTGTAAGTATTAATAGTTTGAATCACCACAATCCACGCGCTAGTTTTCCTTTAAAGGGATTTTCCAGTATAAAAGATTAGTAACCTATCTTATGTGGTGCAGTGCATCATATTTGTGGCTGGAAATACGTCCCACAACAGCTATGGCAATCCGGAAGTGGTACACATGTGCCGCTCCGTGTCGCCGTATGTTCGGCCAGCTCTGGCCAAGCTAGCATACGTTAGTGTTAATGCACCCATAGGCAGTGACTAATAGGCTAAGGCTACATTCACACACATGTATGGGGGACGTATATACGTCCCCCATACACTTCTATGGGCTCACGGCCCTGTACGTGCGGCAGCGTACCGCTCCGTAGCCCGGGAAAAGATAGGACATGTCCTTTTTCCCGTGATACGGCGCCGTGTGCTGTATCTTCCTATGGAGAAGGGTGGGGGTGAGCAGCGCTCATCCCCTGCTCCTCTCCGCAGCGCCCATGTATGCCCGCTGTACTACGGTACGGCGGGCATACATCGTGTGAATGTAGCCTTAGACTCCTGGAAGAATAGTGGTCCTTTATTGGACCCCTTGCTGCCCTGGGGGATCAAAGATGCAGGTTGCTGATCGGCGACAGAAGAAGCGTCCTTCCTCTGAAACCACTTAGATGTTGTGGCCAGTAGATAACTGTGGCATCTTAGGCGTTTTTTATTTAGTTCCTATCTAATGCTGAACAATGTGAGCTTTGCAAAGAACAAAGAGTAGTGAGTTCACACACAAAATAACAGTGTCCCATATAGCTAAATGCAATAATATTACAATATGATGAATAAGTGCCTAAAGCATTGCATGAGTGCACAATAATAAAAGCTGCCATCCTGATGAAGCGCCTGGTATTATGTCTGACTCATACCTTTTTCTCTGTAGCGTTATTCTGAACTTGTATGAAGAAATCCAGGTTTTCATCACTGTTATAGTAACCGGGCTGTGGATGGCTAAAGGGAGACGCCAAGTTAGTTTACACTCTATAATGCAGTATCCTATATGATACACATAGGCGATCCAGACGTCTACATACAGGATCAAGGCTTTCATTATATAGTATGGTGGTTACCATTGTCCACAGATGGGATTTAGAGAGCTTTAAGAATTTTTAATGAAATAAGAGGGTATGCAGATGACATCAAGTAAAAGCAACCTCCAACTGGGAGAAGCTAGAACAGCATGAGCGGTTTTTTAAATTTTAACCCCTTCCCGCCAATGGCCTTTTTCGTTATTGCGTTGCCATTTTATGCTCCCCTTCTTTAAAAATCCATAACTTTTTTTTATCTTTCTGGAGCTTTATAAGGATTGTTTTCTGTGTAACAAATCCCACTTCTAAGTGGCCATATTAAATATTGCATGCCACGTACTGGGAAGTGGGAAAAAAAAAATTGCAAATGAAGTAAACTGGACGAAACAAAAAATGGTTTGCCGTTTTCTCAATGGTTTTCACTGCGTGCTCCAAATGACACAGTCTCTTTATTCTTTCAGTCGGTGCAATTATGGGTAAGCCAAATTTATATAGGTTTTATTTGGTTTTCATAAGCATAAAAAAAAATAAATAAACACATTTCTTCATTTTGCCATATTTTAATGCTAATAACCTTTTCATACTTTGAGCATGGAGCTGCTCAAGGTTTCAATTTTTTGCGGGATGTGATGATGTTTACATTGATACCATTCGTGAGGAGTTTCTAAATGACAAAAAAAGTGGTTTGGGCACTATTTTCTATAACTAGGTTATCCGTCAAAAATAACTGTTTTTACAAAAAAGTAGAAAAACAGCAGCACAACCCTTAAAGAAAACAAGAGTAAAATTCGGTTGCACTTGCACCAAAGGAGTCCAATAGTAAGATGAAGAAAACGGCAGCACTCCATTCAAGTGAAAAACGTTGTTTATTCCACAGTTAATAAACAACGTTTGAGTGCTGCTGTTTTCTTCATTTTGTTTTTATAGATTGATAGATCAGGACTTTTGGGACACAGAGATTCCTAACAGGTTTATGATTTTTACTGTTTACTTTTTATATCAGTTTTAGGCAAAGGGGTGCGATTTGTACTTTTAGGGGTTTGTTTTAACTTTTTTTTTCTTTCTGTATTTCAGACCTCCTAGGGTATTTTAAACCTAGTTTGTCTGATAGATACTACCATATACTGCCGTACTACAGTAGAGCAGTATATTGCATCATTTACAAATGATCTGTTTTAGGGCAACTGGGTGTTGTAAAGGTTGACGTTAGTGATTGATGGGGGCCATTATTTTTACTTTTGCTCCTCATTGGTCCCCTGTTGCTGCCTGCTTTATGAATCCACTATGGTGCAGGTAACTGATAAATTAGGATGAAAGTCTGTAGCCAGTAAAGGGCACTGTACACCAAATGGGCAGACCTTTGTAGAAGTGGAACTCTGTGCGGATGGGAATATAACAATGAGTACGTTTTAGTAGGTAGTATTAGTATATTGGTTTTATTGCCATTTACGGCTAATAGTTAAAAAGAAGAAGACAATCCTGTCATACAGACCTGTAAATATTGTTTCCACTGATGCTCCATCTCTGCTCCAGATCTTGTCCCCTCATAAGAGTTACAGACTCTTTTGTTGTGACCAGCAGATCGCTGAAATTGCTGAGATAGACGGGAACAGTCTGAATAAACTCCACTCCAGCACTGCAAAATGGGGAGAGATGAAAGTTCTCAGCTGTGGATAAAAATTACTACCGTATTTACTTGAGTATAAGCAACGTTTTTCAGCACAAAAATGTGCTGAAAAACCCTAACTCGGCTTATATTCGAGTCAAGGAAAAAAGCCGCTCGCATGTGGCTGACGTCATGGTGCCTGGGGGCGGATCCCTCTCTCTGGTTGGTGCCGTCGTGGTGAAGGGGAAAACATCTCAAAAACCACATGATAATGAGCTGAAAGTATCATTTTTTGGCCCGAGGTGAGATTTTCATCTTTAAAATGGCACATAAAAAACCATGATAGGTGTTCTAGAAGCGACCACAGTGGTGTCTGATGTAAAGACTTCCCATCCCTTACTCCCGGCAGAGGGTGTCACAATGCCGGGTGATGGGCGGTTTTAGAAATTTGAAAACGACACATGAAGGAGCAGTTTCCCAAGGAGAAGTCCCAGGGGAGGAGTGGACTTGTCATTGCTCACATGGCATTGTGCGGTAATATATAACATCTTTTTTCCTGTAAAACTGATTTTTTTTAATACATAGTACATACACTGTCAAACACCCGAAAAATCCACTCAAAAGTCATATGCAAATGAGTAGAGAATGGTAATGTATTGCTTGAGATAAGTCACTTTTAGAGGCAGGAGAGGGAGTAATGCCCCTATCTTCCGTTCTAAAGCAGCTAGAACCAGACCTTCAACTACTGAGAAACCCTCTGCTTTGCTTCTGTTCTTTAAAATGAGAAATAATATGACATAGCAGTCAATTTATTAGCACCATAGAAATAGAGGATGTTAAAAACAAAACAAAAAAAACTTAAAAAATGACTTAAGTCAGATGTTACACTTCCGTTATTGCCTTATTTTAATGGGCGAAATGTTTCAATTAGTAGTGATGATACTTTGTTATCTCATATTATTTATGTAACTACTTCTCACCCCCCCTAATAATATAACAGGTTTCTGTAAAAAATAAATATAAATTTTACTATTTTGCTGTGGGTTATGATTTGGATTTATACTTTTTTTTGACGTGTCCAGGAAGTGTAGAGAGGCCTTCCTGGCGCTTGTGCAGATACGGTAGACGCTGTCACAGTGCTACCTTGTATGGAGTAAGCACTCACCATCCTGATGAATGGAGGTCACTGTTACTTGGCCGCGTCTCTCTCCGCAGGTCTCCACAGGAAAGCTACTGTGTGGCACAGACTCCACATACGTCCCCGTACACATCAGCCGCTCATTCAGCCAGTTTATTGTGTCTGCAGTCGGCCATAGACTCCTGTATAGAGAAAACACAACAATATATCCAGTGTTATCATCACAGACCGTCAGACAATTATGACATAGAACGTGGCACTTGTTTATTAAAGTCAATGAACCTTTTAAATTTAGTACAAGTTCTACTCTCCAAACATAAATGTAGAAGTGTTATGACAAAAGCAGAAAGGGAACCTGTCACCAGCATTTGCCCCAGTAAACTACTAGCCCCTTCAGGTAGAGTATGAAATTTCCTTTCTATAATTCCCTCTTTTAAATGATCACCCGATGAAACTGCACAAAATGAGTAAAAGAACAATGTATTGCTTGAGATGAGTCACTTTTAGAGGTTAGAGGAGGTAGTTATGCCCCTATCCTCATTTCTGTAGCACCTGCAACCATGCTTTTGGTGTCATTGTAAAGATCAGAATATCATCTTTCAATTGGATTGCGATTTTGCTAACTACTACTCGGGAGATTTTGTTATAGTTATAATGTATAAACAGGGGAGACAGACATTTTTGACATTTTTTCTTTTTACAGAGACAATTGTCTTAGTGACACCATTTAAAAGTTCACGCAGTTCCAAAAGCAGCGACAGCCCCACAGAATGCAGTTACATTCTTTGTTTTTATGACTTTTACAAAGAAGACATCCCCCATGAAGATGCCATGGGGAAAGATTTAACCCATAGAGAACCCATAGAGTCCTTTTTGGTTCTTTACTTCCCATAAAACTTTTATCTTTCGGTTTACAGGTTTTTTATGTATTGATATTGAAAGAGGTTTTCCCTCAAAAGAAAATACTCACATCTCAATCCCCTAGTGATGCTAACACAATAAAGATCATGACAGGAGGCATGACAGACATAGGCTGACAGACTTTTACACTGTCAGCTCTGCTACATCTCTATTCTCCCCCTTCCCCCGGATAACTTATCTGCTTGTAGTTTGTAGCTTTTGTTTACTAACAATGTGTTTGCTGGCAGGAAGTGATGAGTGTCAGTGTGAGCTCCGTGCTGGACTGCAGGGGGACGGGACTACAGGCTCAGAGCAGAGAGAGAAAGTAAGCTTCAGCCGTAACAAAGGAACCATATGGCGGCCACCCGACCCTAGAGTCAGAAGTTACAGGGTCGTGTCTAGGGGCAACTGAAATTGTGTACAGCAGGACTGACAGAGACAGGTTGGACTTATATCTGTGAAATGCTGCATTTTTGTTAATAACAGTAAATTAGAGAGTTATTTTGTTATCCTGAGTACATATAAGAAACTTGTCTTCGTGGGAATATTCCTTTAATATATTTTTCAGTAACGCCTAATTCTGACACCTGTGCTGCTCTGGTCAGGTGTTATCTGCTGTGAGTCCTCTCCATACACCATAATGCACAGTCCCGTTGGGGTGGGGGGAATGTCAAAGTTAGGGATCACTTTTAGGCGTTTAAAAACTTTTTCACAACGGGAATACGTTCTCTATCCAACACTGTTTCCAAGCATCGGTGCAATAAGTTTCAGTACACAATATGATAATTTGGTGCTCCACTATCAAGTGTGTGGTCCTGTGTAGGGTCTCACTGCCTGGATACCACCCAAATGACTATAGAGAACCGTATTAGCAAAAAAAAAAAAAAAATGCATTGATTGCTCCGGAAGAGTCAGAGCTACAGAGAAAATTCCAGCTGCACCAGAATCAATTTAGATTCAGTTCAGATTTGGAGCTGGTACTTGTGATGTTGGTACAATGGCTCTCCAGGAATTACAACAATATTATAAATATTAAATAACAAAAAAAATATATGGAAAATTATATTTTATGCATTTTCATTTGTTGTTCTTTTTTTTTTGCTTATTTTTTGCTTTTTAATTATATTTGCACATCCTGTTCCCTGGTCTCTGCCTAGTGGGCTCTGTATTCCCCGGTGGTCCAATTGTGACTTGGTGGTAACAGATGATGTACGGTAATAGCTCGCTTGTTATTATCTTCTTCCTGCCAGTATATGCCCATTAGCAACCTGGGACTTCTGTCGAGTCCTTGATTCTTTTTTTTTTCTTTGTAGAACACTGGCACTTGGAGAATATCCGTAGTTTTCTAGGGTCTTCTCAGAATACGCTGTTGAGTGTGCTGCCTATAAGTGCAGAACAAAATACTGAATGACTTGCCACACTGCACTCCTAAAGAAATTGGCAATTGCTCTTATTTCATTTGTTCCAAAGTTATAGCTGTCGAAAAAGGCGAATTAGCTTATATTAGACAAGAAGGTGGCAAACTTTCATTTTTTTTTCTATGGCCGTCTCTCTGTGTGCCTGATAAAAATAAAGTCACTGCCCCTTTGGCTAGTATAGGCATTAGGGCAATAAGGGTAATAACAGTTTTTGACTATGATGCCCCATGTACAATTTACTTTATGCTCTGAAGCCGATTTCTCCCTATTACTATTGCTGTAAACTGCGTTGGCATCCCGTGGATGCTGATACGATGTAAATACGCAGGGAGAATACAGGTCAGCTTCCTGCCTCTCCCCAATTATATCACCCAGCATTTATCTTGGGGGGGGCCCCCAAGGAGCTACTTGAGTTGTGTCAGCGCTAAATCCACTACTGAAACATAATTAGAAGAGCGGGGGCTGTTCTCACTTAATGACCATACAGGGGACCCTGTCACGGATTTTTCACCCTGAGGATCTTCGTGTTATGTACAAAAATATAATTGAAAAAAAAAAAAAAAAAAAGTTAAATATTAGGTTTCATATAAAATGACAAAACATAAAACCAATCTAAAGGATCTATAAAAGTAATAATGACACCGATTCACTGCAAGTTCTGCAAGAATTGTCCGTGTTCTCCGACATGACGCGTCTGGCAGTAGCAGGTAACTAAATGAATCCTTACTGCGCTCTCATTTTCTTTCATCCTCCCGATTATTGACTCGGAGGGACTGAAGCTGGATGGCGAGGTTATTGCACACATTGATCACGCTGCCTACTTATAATACCTCAGCGAGCCGGCTTCCATCAGAAATGGCTCGGAGGAGGGAGAGACGCCACATAGCAGCTGAGAGCAGCACAAAACTTTACTTTGGACTCGCAGATTGGGGATCAAGCTGAGAATCGATGAGCGGCCGCTGCGAACAGCAACGTGTTTTCTCTCACTTCTCACAGAAAATAACAGAGGGCATCGCCAGCTACACCGTAATTACATCTAAGATGCAGATGTGAGCCCAGGCGCTACATACGCTAACTGTGTATGCAAACGACAACGTACACACTAAGCTATTTAACAAATGTTTAATCACCAATTCCCTAAGTAAACTGGGCATAGTATAGGCTATACTGTACGCTTTTCACACAAACCAAACCTACCTATGAGCAACCGGTGTTCCTCACTGTGCTGTATATAGGGTACAGCTCCTCACTGTGCTGTATATATAGGGTACAGCTCCTCACTTTTTGTGCGGTAAGATAGGGTAAAGCTGCCTCAATGTGCGGTATATAAGGTACAGCTCCTCACTGGTGGCTGTATATATAGGGGTAGCACTCCTCACTGTGCGATATATCGGGTTCACCCTCCTCACTGTGCCTTGGAATATATAGGGTACAGCTCCTCACTGTTCGCTGTATTGAAAAAAATACGCTCAGCTCCTCACTGTGCTGTATCAGCTACAGCTCCTCACTGTGTGTATACGCCTCACTTCGGTTTCGGCTACAAAGCTCCTCACGTGTGCTGTATATAGGCTCGAGCTCCTCACTGTGCGTATATAAGGTACAACTCCTCCTCTTATGCTCAGTCCTGTGCTGTATATATGGGCTACAGCTCCTCACTGTGCGTAGATTAGGGTACAGGCTCCTCACTGTGGCTGTATATTAGGCTAACACAGCTCTCAGCACTGTGCTGTTATGAGGTACAGCTCCTCACAAATGTGCTGTAGCATAGGGTCCTCTTCGGATTGGACATACTCACTGTGCTGTATATATGGTCACAGCTCCTCACTGTCTGTATATAGGGTAAGCTCACTCACTGATGCGTATGAATAGGTACGCGCACTCCACTGTGCCTGTAGTACATAGGTACAGTCCTCACTGTGCTGTTATATAGGTACAGCTCCTCATGTGCGGTAATAGGGTACAGCTCCTCACTGTGCTGTATATATAGGCTACAGATGCCTCATGTGGGCTTGTTATATAGGTCTACAGCTCCTCATAGTGCTGTATTAGAGGGTACACCTCCCTCACTGTGCTGTATCTAGTGTACATCTACTCACTGTGCTGTATAAGAGGGTCGCCTCTCACTGTGCTGTAATGATAGGGTAGCGCCCTCCCTGTGCTGTTACTAGGATACAGCTACTCACTGTCTGTATATGGTAAAGCTACTCACTCACTGCTGTATATATTAGGGCACAAGCTCCTCAACTATGCTGTATATATGGTCCAAGCTTCCTCAACTATGTATAGGCTGTATATAGACAGCTCCTCACTGTGGCTTGTATAGATAGGGGTACAGCTCCTCACTGTTCTGTATATCTAGGGTAACCGCTCCTCCTTTTGCGTAAATATAGGGTACAGCTCCTCACTCCTAACTGTGCTGTATATGGGCTACCGCTCCTCACCTGTGGCTGTATATAGGGAACGCTCCCACTATGCTGTATTATAGGGCACAGCTCCTCCTATTCTGTATATATAGGGCACAGCTCCGCACTGTGGGTATATAGGGTACAGCGCCTCACTGTGCTGTTATAGGGTACAGCCCTCACTGTGCTGTTTAGGCTCCAGCTCCTCACTGTGTGTTATATAGTCTACATCTCCCTCACTGTGGCTTGTATATAGGCTACGCTCCTCACGTGCGTTATAGGCTACATCTCCTCACGGTCTGTATTGCACAGCCTCCTCACTGTGCTGTATATAGGCCTACAAATCTCCTCACTGTGCCTGTATATAGCTACAGCTCCTCACTGTGGCGTAATATAACAAAAAAATAGGCTACAGCTCCCCCTGTTGCTGGTATATAGGCTACAGCTCCTCATTGCTGGAGATTCGGGTAACAGCTACTCACGTGCTGTATATAGGATAACCCCAGCTCTCACTGTGCTGTACATAGGGTAACGCTACCACTGTGCTGTTATAGGATACACTACTCACTGTTCTTGTATATAGTCTAAGCTCCTCCACTGTGCTTAATAGGCTACAGTCTCCTCATTGTGCTGTATATAGGGTACAGCCCTCACTGTGCGTAATGGGTACAAGCTCCTCACTGTGCTGTATATAGGGTACAGCTCCTCCTGTGCGTATCGGGTACAGCTACTCACTCCCTCCTATGCCTTATATAGGGTACAGCTACTCTCACTGTTGCTGTACATAGGGTACAGCTACTTCACTCTCTTTGCTGTATATAGGGTACGCTCCTCATTGTGCTGTACTAGGAACAGCTACTCACTGTTCTGGACATAGGGTAAACAGCTCACTCACTGTTGCTTGTATATAGAGACCTCCTCATTTTTGCGTATCTAGGGTCATCTTACTCACTGTGCTGTATAAGGGTACACTTCCTCACTGTGGCGTCATCGAGGTACAGCTCCTCACTTTGCTGTATTAGGTCCGCTTCCCTCCACTGTGGCTGTAAATATTAGGGGTCAGCTCCCTCACTGTGCTGTATATAGGGTACAGCTACTCACTATGCGTATATATGGTCCAGCTACACTGTGCTTACAGATGGTACAGCTACTCACTGTGTTGTTATAGGATAACAGCTCCCTCACTGTGCTGTATATAGGGTTACATTTCTCCTCAATGTGCTGTAATATAGGCTACAGCGACTCCTGTGCTGTATATAGGATACAGCTACTCACTGTGCTGTATACTGAAAATGACGCTTCCTCACTGTGCTGTATACAGGCTACAGCTCCTCACTGTGTCTGTAGACAGGCTACAGCTCCTCACTTGCTGTAATACATGCTACAGCGCTCACTGTGCTGTAACAGGCTACAACAGCTCCTCCCTTTGCTTATACGGCTCACTCCGCGAACTGTGCTTGATTAGGCTACAAGCTCCTCACTGTGCCTGATATAGGCTACAGCTCCTACCCTGTTCCTTATATAGGCCTACAGCTCCTCACTGTGTGATATGGCACAGCTCCTCGCGTGCTGTAAATAGTGGCTACAGCTCACTCACGTGCTTTAATAGGCTAACATCCTCACTGTGCTGGTACTATAGGCACATCTCTCACTGTGCTTATATAGGGACCAGGCTCCTCCTGTGCTGGTTAATATAGGGTACAGCTACCCACATGTGTATATAGGGCATCAGCTACTCACTGTGCTGCATGGTAGTCACTGGGTGTAAAGCAGCTCCTCATGCTTTGGTACATAGGGTTACAGCTCCTCACTGGCTGTTATTACGATACAAGCTGCCTCACATGTCTGTATAACGTTCGCTCTCACTGATGTTAATGATCGCTCCACTCACTGTGCGTAATATAGGGTACAGCTCCTCACTGTGCTGTATATAGGGTACAGCTCCTCACTGTGCTGTATATAGGATACAGCTACTCACTGTGCTGTATATAGGATACAGCTACTCACTGTGCTGTATACAGGATACAGCTACTCACTGTGCTGTATACAGGATACAGCTCCTCACTGTGCTATTTGGTGACATGGTGAGTACCACACTTAAACATGAACCAGAGAAAGCAAAGGAAAGTCTCAGGAGCTTAGAAAAATAAATGATCCAAGCAGCTCGATGTTCCTGTGACTACAGTTGCACATAATATTCAGAAATGTAAGATGTATGGCACTGTATCCAACCTCCATAAACATGTCAAAAAGACAAATAATATGAATGATAGCAAAAAAGTCCAGAAAATCTCATAGAGCTCAAGGAACAGCAGTGTCAGATTGCACAATCCGTCGTTGTTTGAGCCAAAGTGGACTTAATGGGAGACGACCAAGGAGGACACAGTCCAAAAACAAATCATAAAAAAGCAAGACTATAATTTTTGCAAAACTACATGTTGACAAGCCACAAAGCTTCTGGAAGAAGGTCCTATGGCAAGACACATCAGCTCTATGTTAACAGATGGAAAAATGAAGCACATCTTGAAAAGAAGACTGTCCCTACTGTGACACATGGAGGCGGCTCTGGTATGTTCTAGGGTTGCTTTGCTGCATCTGGCACAGGGGGTCTTGAACCTGTGCAGGGTACAATGAAATCCCAAGCCTATGAAGGGACTCTAAAGAGGAATGTTCTGCTCAGTGCCCGAAAGCTCAGGAACACTGACAAGTCATGGGTTTTACAACAGGATAATGACCCAAAACACACAGATATGGCCAAGAGGAAAATATTGGACTATTCTGAAGTTGTCTTCTATAAGCCCGGACCTAAATCCTATAAGAATCTCTGGAAGGAGCCGAAACGTGGTGTCTGGGAAAGGCCAAACCCCAGACACTGGAGCAGTTTGCCCATGAGGAGTGTCCCAAAATACTTGCTGAGAGGTGCAGACGTCCCATTGACAGTTACAGAAAGGTTGGGCGACAAAATATTTCTGTCCAGGCCTGTTTTAGAGTTTAATTTTTTTTAATACCGTGTTGCAGCATGTTTGGAAAGCCATGTCTGCCTTTCATTAGTTCATTTTTATAGAAACATTCATTATTTTTAACTTTTGTCAGATTAAAGTTTTTTCTGTGACCGTTGTGGGTATTTCTTTCATTAAACAAGTGGGACCAACAATTTTGTCCACGTGTGTATATATTTATGCAAATGAGCTCCTATGTGCACTGAGGGCGGAGCACAACTGCTGGTGAGCCCGTCTTCTCCCTACCTCCTTTCTACGGGGGATATGGACAATGTAGAAGAATGAAATGTGCACCAGCAGACCCCCCCCCCCCCCTCACCCCAGTGAGAGGCACAGACTGCTAGGAGAAAAGAGAAGAGCTTACAATTATTTTGTTAAGGTTTGAGCAGTAAACGCCCTTGGTCAAATAGTTACCAAGTGCACAGTCAGCGCTTGTGTGAACAACTTGTCTGTAAAATCTGTCACTCTGGGTGTCATCTCCATACACCACATTTCTTCTTTATTACGAGACCACACAGGGCGAAGAAATTTGCCAGAATTCTCCCCAAGGCCTCCAACCTTTGTGTTCCCAACACTGAAGCTCGCAGCGATAAATGGCGTGCAGTGCGATTACAGTCTTATACATTTACTTACACTTCATGCACTATGTGCCCCACGTGCGCTGCCTGTCTACATTCAATTCTATGAGAATAGCAAGCGGATATTTTCGGCTATTGTCGCTCCCACAGACTTGAATGGAGTGGGGCTGCTTGTGCCCGGCAGACTCTCCATTCAGCCCAGTAGCGGCACAGGGAGGAGGGGTAAGTGGACCTCCATTCCTGAGATAAGTGCGAGACGGTAGGAACCAAATCTATCAGCTATTTTTAGCTTACCACAGGATATAATACAGACTTTCCCTGCACCATGTGGATGGGATGATAGCACAGCAGCCAACCCGCTGCAATAACATACATGATCTGTACACGCATGCATTTACATAGCAAACACCTGCTACTCTGTAATTACTACTAAAATAAAGATGTGAGCCCAGACACTACATAAAACTATATGTATGAATATCGCCAGTTATGTCATTGTGCCCCTGTGCCCTCAGGAGCCGCCTCCTATGCACCCAGCGTACATGACATTTGTACAGGCGTTAATGCGACCTTTGATACAACTGTATCATTTTTCAATATACAGACTCAATGTCATGTGGATTTTAAGATGATACTTGCATACGGATCAGTATCTTGTGGCCAGGAGTTAGACCTTCACTCATCTGATAAAGCTGGCCTAGCCGAATAATAATAATAATAATAATAATTCTTTGTTAATATAGCGCCTACAGATTACGCAGCACAGAGTTTGCCAAATTGGAACGATAGGTAAGCAACAATAAATCCTTTATAGATTTCTGACAGACAAGAAAAATCCAAAAATGTTAATAATTTAAGAAAATAACACTTCCTACACAGCAAGAAAACTACAACAAACTACGGCGGCATAGTCTCAAACTTATCCCCTAAAGTACAGTAACCACTGGCTATCGAGATTTGGCACTACTGTCCTGTTTGCGGATCACGTAACTCCAGGGCACTGTCCTACTTACTGTCCCATAATTCCCGGAGTATTAACATTCCATTCGGGATGTGCTGACTAGATTATCGGGCAGCCGGCTCTGAAATTACAGTAGAATTGACTAAGTTGAATCGCATCTTCAAAGCAATCAGTAAAAAATGTAATCCTCTTATGATGTGCAGCGCAGTTACACGAATGGTTCCCAGCCGTACGCTCAGGAAATCCACCTATTGTGTGTGCAGACCCCGCACGCAGCTGGAAAACTATTCTCTCTATCTGAATTGCCCCCTCTACAATGCACTGAAGTATTTGGATGCCACCCCTAATTAGAAGCCGCCCGGCTGCCAACTCCAGGCGCTGGCACCACCAGCCTGTGCAGGTAATATTTCACAGGACACTTCGCTGCTGAAGAATTAAAAATAAAATGTGCAAAGTTCTGTTGCTGTATAATTTTATTCCTGGCTGTGAGCCAGCGTTCACTCTCTTACAGCTTCCACCACGGTAGGAAACTGCATAAGTAGGTCAGCAAAGACAAGAAGGTTTTCAGAGCTCCTGGCACGAGTGTTAATCAAGTCTTTCAGCAATGTAGATTTTACGACACAGCTGATCGCCAATACCATTTATTCCCTGCGTCGTGTTAACCAATACTTCAACCCTGCAGTCTGGGTAAGATGACTTCTTCCATGTCTGGTACCTGCACACCCGATCTCTCTGTAATCTGCTCTCTTACACACAAGATCCTTCAGTGATTGGAGTAAAGGGAGGGCTACAGGGGCACGTGCTCAGGGCCCCCACCACTTTACTCACAAAGGGGCCCCCACTAGCTGTGGGATGACCGTCTCTGAGATTGATTTGCATTCTGCATGCAGAGTGCTTTGCAGGAGTTGCACTGCATGTAGAGAGACACCTCATACCCCTTTAGTATCAGGTGTTTGGCTGAACTGGTTGCCAACGAAGTCCTAGTCAATCAGTGTTAGGCCCCATTCACATGACCGCTGTGGGGATGTATTTATGGCCGCAAATACGTCCCCTTATATGTCTATGGTGATATGGTGGTGGTATGGTACCGGACTGTACATGGGGAAATGATAGTGCATGCTCTATCCTACCCCATGTGCACAGCTGTGCGGCGAAGTTTCTATAGAGAGGAGAGGAGTGGGCAGCGCCACCGTATGTTTGCCCGGGCAAGCATATGTTAAGTGTTAAGTTTACTTCCTTAGGGTGGTGTCACACGTGGCGCTTTGAACCTGTTTTTAGACATGCGTTATCAATCTGTTAAAAACCGCATGCGTTTTTGTCCGTTTTTTAATCAAGATAATTGGGAGAACCGAACAAAAACACATGCGGTTTTTAACGTACTGAAAACGCATGACTAAAAACGGGTTCAAAACGCCACATGTGACACCACCCTCACAGATCACTCTGCCCGATCGGTAAGAGGAGGAAAAAGACCTCTCAGGGAAGCAGTGGCGCGTGGGACTGGTGTGCCGACTAGGACCAGTAGTTAGTACTACTGCCACTGTGCCAGCAGCTAGGCTGGAGTACATAGAAGAAAATTTAGAATATTAATGATAATTTAGATTAGTAATGTCTACCAATGGGCTACATTCAGTGGGGGCCTTCGACAGATTTTGCGCCCAGAGGCCTCGACCTGACCTAGGGACTGCTGTGTCTAATTGGGTCTAGTCCTCAGATTACTCTAGTCATATGGCAGCAATCTGAGAACTAGCCCCATAGACAAATGGAACTATGGCCAATCGCATTGAGTCTGGACAACTTTGGCCTTGGTGCCCATGTGGATAACAGGTTAATTCAATGGGGTTTTGTGAATATCTGTGTAACTGTTCCAGTAGACACCATATTCCGACATTTCTAGTCTATGGACCACATTTAACAAATGTGCAAACACTATGCGCAGTTTGCAGGGGGCGCCAGATTCAGGATTTCTGGTGCAAGTTCTTCATGGATCTGGTGCCCTCTGGTGTGACACAATTCTGTTGGAGGCTACTTGATAAATGTGGCGCACGTAACGTCCGTTTCAGTGCAGAATTTTGTGTTTTGCGAGCAGCACAAAGAACGTGCAAAGTCACACAAAAAACTGGTGCAGGGGCTTTAATAAATGTGGGCCTATGTGTTATAGTTTTACGTTTATGAACATTAAACACAGGTGAATGAAGTAACTGTACGGGAAACTCCACATTTTCAAACTCTCTTCATCTACTTAAAGTAAAAAAAAACCTATTTAGCTGACATTTGATGGCTGAATAACGCTCGTGGTGATCTATCTCCACACTACAGTATCCCGTCTGATTTTGTTGTGGAACTAATGGCAATCGGTGACAGGACGAGTTATTTCTCCTTTGGAGGAAACCCTACCCCTGGTTACATACAAGATAGGGTCTGTAGGTTTGTTCTTAGGCTATATTCACACTGCCGTTGCCCGCCCGTACCGTACCGTAGCGGGCAACGGCAGTGTACGGGGAGAGGAGGAGGCGGTGAGCGCAGCTCACCCCCGCCCCTCTCCATAGCAACCTATGGCGCACGGCGCCGTATTACGGGAAAAGATAGGACAGGTCCTATCTTTTTCCCGGGTACGGAACGGTACGGTGCCGCACATGTGCTGCACCGTACCGCTCCCGTAGGGCGCCGTGCGCCCATTGCTGCCTATGGGGGACGTATATCGGCCGTATATACGTCGGCCGTATATACGTCCCCCATACGTTAGTGTGAATGCAGCCTTAAGTATAATTTGTATGTAAGTCCGATCTGTATATTTTATAATTGTAACCCCAGACAGAATTTTTTTTGTCTCTGTGACAATTGTATTTTAAAAATGTTGGGTTGTCATAAGGATTAACAATAAAACTTCATTACAGACACATTTAGTAACTATTACAGCTGTTTATTGTATCCCAAGGCTAAAGTACAGTAAATCACCAACATCCAGTGGTCCGTTTGTAACTGAGGGTCATCTAAGTCGGGTGTTCTTAAGTAGGGGGCCGCCTGTGTTGGTCTCGCACCCGGCTACATTATCACTACATCCGGTGTATACACATCGAAATCAGTCTGGAAAACCTTTAGATAATACAGGCATGGCACAATTCATGGCAGAAATGATCCTCAGAGCTGTGGACATCTTACCCCTAGTTATCAGGATGTCTATACCATTGTCTTTGGCCAACCCAGACTGAATGAAGCCCCTTTTTTTTTGCAGCCACTCAATGTTTGCTTCAGCAGATGAGAACATGTGGGGGATAGTGTTTCGGACGCACAGGTTTATGCAGTTATTGGAGCTCAGACTCCTGCACCTGTGTTATTGTCAAAAGTCCAGATTTTAATTCCTTAAAGAAATTCTACCATGAAAACCCATCATGATTAACCAGGGGCACTTACCCAGGTGCCGTAATCTTCTTATATTTGTTATCCATGGCCTCCTTCCTTCTAAAGTCAACTTTTATCATTATGCTTATGAGTGTGAGGTGCTCCTTAAAGGGGTATTCTCGCCTGGGCATTCACATTCAGTTTCACTAATCTTCCATTTATAAACATTTCTTCAATTGGATGTTATTAAAAAAAATGTTCCCGTGTGAAGATAATTTCTCATAAATGTAGTCATTCTGTCCCTTAGAAACGAGATGGCTTCCTCGGTTACGACCACGTCACACTCTGGCAGCGGTGGCCAGACATGAGCTATTGAGTCTTGTCTGACCTCCTGGATTCAGTGATCATTACCACAGGACGGCTGTGGGTCATGTAGTAAATCCCGGACATTTCATATACAAAAACAATTTGTTTCTTTGTGCAATTCCTCCAGCAGACGTGGCCGTATCCGAGGAAGCCATCTCGTTTCTAAGGGACAAAATGACTACATTTATGAGAAATTATCTTCACTCAGTAACATTTTTTTTAATAACATCTAATTGAAGAAATGTTTATGTATGGCAGATTTATCAAACTGAATGTGAATGCCCAGGCGAGAATACCCCTTTAAATATTGCTACAGCTTCACAGGCTGTTGCACTGTGCAGAAGCACTTCCCCTGCCCACTTTGTCCTGATTCTACCTCTGTTGCAGTGAAATAACATTGGGCAGAGGGAGGGTTGAAGTGCTGAGGGAGCAGAAGGAGGGGGGGGGGGGGCAGTGTAAAAGCCTGTGAATCTACAGCGCAGTTAATTTTATGTTTTTTAATGTTTATCAAATATTACAGGAGGCCTGGATCTATGAGTATAGGCCCCTGGTTAATGATGCTTTTGATCCTAGATTTCCTTTGAAGGGAACCTGACAGTAGCTTTGGGTCCCTTAAATCACAAGCATGCCTTAAAAGGACCAGGATGAAGGATTGTAAACCAAGCACACAGACATGCTGGTGTTTGCCCCCTCCGGAAGGATCTGCTCTTCTTTAGGCTTCTTATGCCCTGGTTTTTAAGAATAAAAAGCTTTAACCCCTTAACGCTGAAGCCACTTTTCACCTTCCTGACACGGACCATTTTTTAAAATCTGACATGTGTCTATTTAAGTGGTTATAACTTTGGAACGTTTTAACATATCCAGTTGATTTTGAGATTGTTTTTTCGTGACACATTGTACTTCATGCTGGTTGACAAATTTAATAAATATATTTAGTATTTATTTATGAAATAAATGGAAATTTGGCAAAAATTTTGAAAAAAACAATGTTTTCCAAATTCAAAATTTTCTACTTTTTGGAAAGTTGGTCATAGCACTAAAATAACTTGATAACTAACATTTTCCATATGTCTGCTTTAACTTGGCATCATTTTTCAAACATCTTTTCCTTTTTTTAGGATGTTAGGAGGCTTATAACTTTAGGTGCAATTTTTCAGATTTTTACGAAAATCATCAAAACCTACTTTTGGAGGGTCAATTTAGTTAGAAGTGACTTTATAAGGCCCACATGACAGAAACCCCCCACAAATGACACCATTTTAGAAACTACACCCCTCAAAATATTCAAAACAACCTTTGGGAATTTTGTTAACCCTTTGAGCGTTTCATGAGCGTGAAAGATAAATGAAAGTGAAATTAGAGAAATGTAATTTTATCTTACTATAGATTCATTTAACACTAAAATTTGCACCTTCACAATGGGTTAAAAAGGAAAATGCATTTTACAATGTTGAGGGCAATTCCTCTTGAGCATGCCAATACACATTTTGTCACTGTACCCTGCTGTACGGGCACATGGGGGCACTTGGAATGGAAAGAGCGTTGTTTCGTTTTTGCAGGGCAAATATGGCTGAAAAAGTTTACATGTGTCAGGATGCATTTGGAGAGCCATAGTGGTACCAAAACAGAGAAAAGCCCCAACATGAGACACCATTTTGGAAAGTACACCCCTTGGAGAGTTTAGCAACGTGTAATTTGTGTATTTTCCCCAATAGGTGTTTGATTCAATTAGGCCCCAAAAGGGAAAAAAGGTGAAAATTTTCTCAAAAAAGTCACTTTTACCCCAAATTTTTGTAAGCCACAAGGGATAAAAGATGAAACAACCCCATAAATGTGTAAAACTATTTCTCCTAAGCACAGAACTGCACCACTTTTGCATATAAAGTGTTGTATGGGTGCACAGTAGGGCTCAGAAGGGAAAGTGGGGCTTTGGCCTTTTAGAAGCCAGATTTGACAATCATCCTTTACATGTGTCAGGATGCATTTGGAGAGCCCTAGTGGTACCAAAACAGAGGGGAACCCCAACAAGTGTCACCATTTTGGAAAGTGCACCCTTTGGAGAATTTAGCAAGGTGTAATATGTGTATTTTCCCCTACAGGTGTTTGCTTCAATTAGGTCCCTAAAAGGAAAAAGGTGAACATTTTCCCAAAAAAGTCACTTTTACGGCTAATTTTTGTATCCCATAAGGCATTAAAGATGAAACAACCCCAAAAAATGTGTACTAGCATTTCTCCCGAGTATAAAATTGCCACACACATGCAAATAAAATGTTGTATGGGTACGCAGTGAAGCTCAGAAGGGAAAGAGGGGCGTTGGCCTTTTAGAAGCCAAATTTGACAGACATCCTTTACATGTGTCAGGATGCATTTAGAGAGCCGTAGTGGTACCAAAACAGAGCGGAACCCCAACAAGTATCACCATTTTGGAAAGCACACCCCTTAGAGAATTTAGCAAGGTGTAATATGTGTATTTGTCCGTAAAGGTGTTTGATTTAATTAGGACTTAAATAGATAAAAGGTGAACATTTTCTTATAAAGGTCATTTTACTCCTAATTTTATATAGCCACAAGGGATAAAAAAATGTAATAACCCCTCAAAATGTGTAAAGCTATTTCTCTCGAGTGTAGAAGTACCCCACATGTGTATATAAAATGTTGTATGGGCGCACAGTAAAAGGAAAGGGGAATGTTTGCCTTTTAGAAGCCAAATTTGACAGAAATGTTTGACATGCATTTGGAGAACCCTAGTGGTATAAAACAGAGAAGAATCCGAAAAGTGACCCTAATCTTTGAGTGCACACCCCTTAGAGAATTTTGCAATGTGTAATATATGTATTTGCCCCTACAGGTGAATGATCCAATTAGGCCCGAATCATTAAAAAGGTGAAAATTTTCCTATAAATGTCACTTTACCCCTAATTTATGTAAGCCACAAGGGATAATATATTAAATAAGCCCAAAAAAGGTGTAAACCTATTTCTCCCGAGTGTAGAAGTACCCCACATGTGCATATAAAATGCTTTATGGGCGCACAGTAGAGGAAAAGAGGGATGTTTGTCTTTTAGAGGCCAAATTTGTAAGAAATCCTTCACATGTGTCAGGATACATTTGGAGAGCCGTAGTGGTACCAAAACAGAGGAAAACCCGAAAAGTGACCCTAATTGTTGAATGTACACCCCTTGGGGAATATAGCAAGGTGTAATATGTGGTGTAGTGTAGTGTAGTGTAATGAGCATTTTGAACATATAGGTGGTTTCCAAATATGATGTGCAACGGAGTCCAAGATGGAAATTGCAATTATTTCTGGAAAGGTCAGTGCCCGTTATGTGGCGCCCCTTATGAAATAATGGAGGGGTATAGGGAGCAACGGGACATAACAGTTGTTACAATTATTCATTTTACCGAAATTAATTCACAATAGGTTGGGCGTGAATTGTGAATGTCTAGTGTATAAGGAGGTAGAATATACCAGGGGACCAACTAAACTTTTGTCACTCTGGAGTTGTCGCAGGTCTCTTAGTAGTATGTAGTGTCCATCCTTAGTATATAGTGTCCATCCTAACTCCTCTTTTGGAACAGACTCTTTATTGAGTCCTACCATTAGAAGCAGCAGAATTCACCGGGAAAATGCTGTCCTGGCAAAACACAGGGACATCTAAACCAGAGGTACTGGGGCCCCGTCCTTCTTGTCCCAATATTAGTTTCCTAATATCTTCCTCTTGAAAACGGAGAAATGATACGGCAGGACATGCACATTGGAACAGCTCGTAAGAGTTGTACACCATAATCTGTACAATGTGCACGGCCAGCGCTTTTGTACCAAATCTTCGTTTTAGTAGGGAAATTATCACCAAGTGTTTCTCTTATTCACCCTAGCGATGCCCATTGTGACGAATATTGCTGCTTTTGGCTGGACCAAATCGACCAGCAAATAGCGGCAAACATGGACAGAGGGGGGCAACAAAACCCCTCTGGACCGCAAGGCAAAATTGGTGGCTGTCAGGAACAGCCGCCACCCTACCCCGATCACCGTGTCTACAGACATGGTGACCGGTATTACTGACGTCATAAGTAAATTCGCTGCTATCGGCTCGTCTGAATTGATGAGCCAGTAGCAGCGATAATAAACTGGGGGTGTGTGGGGGGGACGTAACCCTTCTGGTCCATGGGGCAGGATGGATGGCTGTCAGGAACAACCACCGTCTTACCCCGATCAGTGAACAGCCGCCGTCTTACCCTGACCGGTGTTGGAAAGTCACTACCTGCCGCACCGTTCTATAACAACGCTCGTTGGCTATAGGCTATACAATCTTTATTTATTTTTTAAGCAATTTAGACAAATAAGGGCTTATTTTTTGCGAGACGAGATGCACTGTAAAAAAAAACTTAATTTTAGTGGGTTTTTAGCTTATTGAAGAAATTTTATTAACTTTTTACGTGTGGAGGAAAATAAAATAATCAATTCTTGTTTTGGATTTTTAGCATTTTTTTGGGGGGTTGTTCACTGTAGCATAACAATAATATATTCTCTTTATTCTACGGATCACTACGATTACGGTGATACCTCATTTATATAGTTTTATTTATATTTGTCCAATTTTATTGAAGGAAAACTAGAATAGAAAAAATTGCATTTGTTTTAGTATTGCCATTTTTATAGCAGCATAATTATAGTATTTTTTGGTTTACGGAGCTGGTTGTAAGCTTATTTTTTGCGTGACAAGTTGCTCTTTTTATTGGTATCATTTTGGTGCTTGTAACTTTTTCGGATCACTTTTTAGAACATTTTTTGTAAAGCAATTTGATAAAAAGTTTAAATTTTTGGCAAGTTTTTGGTTTTTTTTTTTTTACCCAAACGTTCACCGAGCGGGTCAATTATGATAGATTAATTTGTACAGATTGTTCCGGACGCGCGATAACCAATAAGGGGGTTTTTTCGTGATTTAGGTGTTTTTATACTTTATTAACTTGTTAAAGGGAAATGGTGTGTTGGGGTTGGGGGAACTTCCTTCTTTTATTATTTATTTTTAGAAACAAACCTTTATGATTTTGATTTTTACTTTTTTTACAATTTACGGACTACATCTTAGCTTGAACAATGACTTCTGATCACTTGTTTCAGCTATTTACAGGTTACACAGTGCATTAGCAGATGTAATTGCACTGTGTATGTAAGACACTGCAGCATGCTGCGCATGCCCAGTGTCTTAACAGCCGGTCGCTGCCAGGAGGCATGGGGACCCGCCCCGAGAGGAGGATCGCGCAGCCAGCCCGGGCACGGCGTCCGGGGCTGCGACGGTAGGAGCTGACCCCCAGGTAAGCAGCCGCGGGGGTTCCGATTCACATTAAATGGCTATTTAAATGCCTCTAACACAAACCCGCGTGTCAGCGCGACCGCGGCGTGTTAGGGGTATGGGGGTGGGGGGGGGGGTTTTTTTTAACCAACAAACACCCGCGATCGGAGAAATCTCCGATCGCGGGTGTTAGAGGCGGGTGTCAGCTATAACATATAGCCGACACCCGCAGCTTCTGGCCCCGGCTCCGTTCAGGAGCCGGGGCCAGAAGCTTGACGTAATAGTACTGCATTTTGCGGGAACGCACCTCCCGCGATGCAGTACTATTACGTCAAATGTCGGGAAGGGGTTAAATTATACAAATGAACCTGAGGGGCTCTAGGCTTCTATGGAGCCTGGGGCCCCTGCAAAATTTTAAAATACTTTTTTTTTTTTTTTTGCAAAAACCAGAAGAAGCTAAAAGAATAGTGGATCCTGCCAGAGGGGGCACACACCATTATGTCAGTGTGCTTGGGTTACATCCCGTGATCCTGGTGGTAGACCTTGCAGTGTGGAGGTGACAGGTGCCCACACTGGACGGTCAGGTCCTTTCTCTTCCGAGAGGAAGCAGCTGACAGCAAAAAGGTGAAATAAGTTTATGACCCTAAGCTATATGAAGGCATGCTGGGGGTATAGGTTCCCCAATCCTACTGACAGGTTTCCTCTAAGAAACTATATAGGTGTCCAGTCACTGACAGAAGAGAAACCCAAATTATGTATTTAGAGCAATAAAGTGATGGCATTTGATAAATATGGTGATGGTAGAACCTCCTCTCCTCTAGGTGTATAGGATGCCCCATGTCTATGGTGATGGTAGATCCTCCTCTCCTCTAGGTTCATAGGATGTCCCATGTCTATGGTGATGGTAGAACCGTTTCTCCTCTAGGTGTAGAGGATGCCCCCTGTCTATGGTGATGGTAGAACCGCCTCTTCTCTAGGTGGAGAGGATACATTTGTCCTGGTTACAGCCCTCTGTAATATATATAATAATAAGATCCCTGTTCTTCCCATTCAAGTATTAGTACATAATAGTTAGATCAATCTACCCAGAAATGTTGTAGCCAGGAAGTACATGGTGTTGCAGATTTTTTTACATCATGTGCACCCTAAGTGCTCATAGAAGTCACATACACGTCCATAGGATCTTCTATTTGTGGGTGACCATCCCCCTATTTGCAGTTTCACAATGTCACCAGGTCTAGTAGAGGGTTACCAGTGGCGCCCAGCGTTGTGTTTAGGGTGCGCACACACGAACTGCTGGCGCTGCGCTTACAAATACAATGACCCTGATGAGCGCAGCCCGGGATGAGCTGTACAGTAAAAGATCAGGAGAGAAGCTACGGTTGTTCTCATGGTTAACAATGCAAAACACGTATTGCTTATTTAGGATCACTGCCATATTGTTCTAACCCCATCCGCTATTGGGACAAGCTCCTCCCCTCTGTGCTGGATTCACAATTTTAAACTCAATTCAAGGACAATGTCTGACCTCTGGGCTTTTGTAGCATATTACTGCACATAGTAGTTTCATGGCTGTAACTTTACTTTTAGCTGCTCTACTTTTTGCAGTGCTATTTTTTTTCGTGAAAATTATCCATTTTTACAGGATATTGTTTGAGTTTTAGTTTTACCTTGCGTTAAAGTTATAAAAAGTAAAAAAAATAATTAACTTTCAAATTAACTTGACCAAAATGACGATTACAATTGAATATATAATATTTATATGTAATTATCTTAATTTTACAATCCACCATAATTGTTGTCACTTCTACAAATCCTCTGAAACACTGTCACATAGTACTCAAATAATACTAACACACAACACCGTAAACTGAGAAATAATAAAATGTTTATTTACCATAAATATCCTGATCTATCAGATAGATAGATTGCTAGATCGAGGAGATAAAAGGTAAAGAAATGGGAAATTCCCCAGGGCAGCTGTTCAATGGTGGGGAATGGTCACGCCGGAGCTGCTCATGATATTATGGTCAGAAGATCCGTTTCCTCCAGGTGTTCCCTCTGTATTCCATGAAGAAGTAGATGTTCCTTGTTCCGGGCAGCACTGTTGGGAGTAACACCCGGATTCGAGCCCTGCAGTTCTCTGCTCCCTGCATCCAGGTGGTGATGCACGGCTTGTGGAATGTGTGTGAGCAGAACATACACAGTATGGCATGGTCTAAAGACATCGCTTCAGATTCCGGACCTACTTAAGAGATTAGCCGCTTCGAAAGGGTCACTGTCATCGGTTGCTTCTTTCTCAAGCTTCTAAAAGTGACTCATCTCTCACATTTGCTTTGGAGGGGATTTTTTTTAAATTACATATGAGTTATTTCATACCTTAACATGTAAAACCTGAGGATTTAGAGCCTCCGACCATGCAGATGTTTGTGGCCATGTTGGTTTTGCAGTGATTCTGCAGTGTATGACCCCAGGCTGTTACATCACATTGTAATTGTCACACATGAAGCCGCAGTTCTGCTGCTCTCAGCTAATTTATACATCTCTCTGATTTCTCCTTTCCTGCGCATTACACATCACAAGGATATTTTCTGCTTTCACTATGATGTCTCGGGTACCTCTGGGGGATTTTTAGGCTTTCCTGATTACATAAATATGTAAATCCACAAACTTTCTTGTAGTGCATGATCAGACAATAAACCCATCTGTTAATCCTGATAACACAATTTCCAGGATAGTTCCACTGTTCCGGATCGTTGCATATTCTCATTATGGCATCAGGCGAGTTCATTGGAAGAATGAGAAAACGCTGTAAGTACAGCTCGTCCTTTATTACTTTACATCCTATTTAATGCTAACAAGCCGCTCTGTGTATTTGCTTCCCATTGCCTTCTGAGAGACTGAGAAAGTCCTTCTCATGACCTAAACATGTGCTGAATGCATATATCATAAATATGCTTTTTTTTTATTATTATTGAGAAGCCAAAACGGAGATTTTTCAAGTAGAAAGCAATATTTGTTGAATTAAGTTTCAGTTACCACCATCATCAATTTATTAGTACAGAGCTTTGTGATTTGCGCCATAATAATAATAATTCTTTATTTATATAGCGCACACAGATTACGCAGCGTTGCACAAAGCATGACAAATTGGTGTCTGTCCCCATGGGGCTTACAAAACTAAACAACCTACCAGTATGTTTTGAAGTGTGGGAGGAAACCGGAGGACCCGGAGGAAACCCATGCTAACACGAAGATAACATACAAACTCTTTTCAGATGTTGACCTGGGACTAGAACCCAGGACGCCAGCGCTGCAAGGCAGAAGTGCTACACACCATGCCGCCCAAACACATAGGGTGAGATTACTCCATACGCAAGCACTTTGTGCGCAGGCGTATGATGAAGTCCCCTTTCTCCCCTTGCACTATTAACCAGCTTGAACAGTCGCAGGCTATAGAGCGTGTGCGGATGTGAGCCAGGAATCCCCTGGCGGTCGCACCCTCTTACATGACTCTGTGATTATTTCATCCTTTACACCACAATCTTTGGTGGTTTGCTAGGCATTGTTATTATTTGAGGGCTTGTACTAGGAAGATTGCTCTACAAGCTCTGATAAAGGTCCCCCGTATAGTTTAGGTCCACGACTGCTTAAAAAAAAAAAATAGGACTGCAGTCAGATGTAGCTTACTTACGGAATTCCTTTAAAATTGGTGGATTGTAGAAGTCATCTCATATTTGACTTGGGAGCAACTGGCTGCAGCAGCGTCCTCTCCTCTGTACAATTTGCAGTAGGACGGCGGTCTGCAACTGCCGGGCCGTGGCCGAAAACTTAAACTTGGGAAAACCAAAACCCGGTACTACATCCGGCGCTTCTCTTCACCCTCTGGTTCCAACTTCATCTCTTTAGGTTTCTAGCAGAGGCACGCCTGCATGTGCCTGCTACGGCCGTGTCGGCAAACGGCAGAGACGTACCTCTGCTAGGAACCTGAAGAGATGAAGTCAGAGCCATGGGGGGAAGAGGAGCGCCAGAGTTAAATGTTGTCTTTGTTTTTATGGGGCCATCTCTGGGGACAATTCCTGGGGGAGGGGGGGCATTTGATTAATAAACAAGCACTGCTTGGGGCATTTAATTAGGGGAAGCGCTGCTGGGAACATTGCGTTAGGGGGGAGCACTGCTGGGACATTTTATGGGAGGGGAGCACTGTTGGGGGAATTTCATTAATGGGGGACGTCGAAGGAACTCTGCTGGGGGACCTTTTTATTGGGTGAGGGGGGCTCTGCTGGGGACATTTCATTGATTTAGGGCTATTCTGGGGACTTATTATTGGGTGAGGGATCTGTTAGGAATGTTTCATAGGGTGGGGAACTCTGTGTCTTATCTGTGATCACTAGTTTTAATGAGCATCTCCAACCATGAGGACCTCTAGTAACAATCTCTCAATGTGAATGATAGCAGCTGCTTCTTCCTCCTGTAGTGAGCAATGTATCGCAATAGCCTTCTGAGGTCCATCCACCTCACTGATAAGGAGGCTAATGATTAACTCTTTACATAAATCAAAAACATTTCTCCTAAGGAGATTAGACCATCTAGAAATCTGGAAAAAAGTAAAAAAAAAAAAAAATGTTTAAACATTATCAGATTCCTCTTGGCTGACAGTGGATACAGGACATGAAGGTGATTTACAGAAACTTCTTATATAAGGAAGAAAGGTAGAGAAAAAAGGACACACATAGATTACAAAGTTTACTATATCATCTGTACAATTCATTTGTGCGGTTTTATTCAAAATCTTAACTTGTGTTGTAAAGTCACAGTGTTGCCGATGAAGCAGGGTATTATCCACAGACATTACAGAATGAATTTATACCTTATCATATACATCATAGTGAATCATATGGAATGTCTCGGTTTCTTCATTATGGAGGATCTGTCAGGACACCCGGTGATGGTGGATCTGCAGTATTTAGCTCTCTGCCCGGTGATCAGTATCTGTAATTGTTGGCTGAGCTGCGTGCTCCGTGCCCGCTGTTAGTGAGCTATTCTGCTATTCTGGAAAGTGGTTAATAATGCAGGAGGTTTTGTTTCCATCCAAGGATATCCTGTCTGTGCTCTCAGTATGCCTGAGGAAAGCTGCATTCAGCGGCTGCTCCTCTTTGCTGATTCACGTTTGTAAGTATCCTGCCGATTTCTGCATTCTGTCTCTTATCTGTGTTATTCTGGAGCCGCGTCCCACTTATCAGACATTTTCACATGCTTCTGGTGTTATAAGAATAGATGGCAGAACATAAATTCATATAGATTGAAAAAAAAAACTGCATGGAACCGTTCCAGGACGTCAGCTGCCACCCGCCAGGCCTGTCCTCCTAGGCCTCCATGGAAATAGTTTGTCTTGTTCTTTTCACAAGTCGCATTTATTTCAGGACAGAGCTGCACTGATGACTCCCTGGCACCAAAATTGTCCATTATTGATGTTTTTTTTACTTTTAAATTACAGCTCACTATTCTATTTTTAGTAACCTTTATTCATTATATATTCTTTATAATTCTGTATTTCTGGATTATTCAGATAAAGGTTTCTCCTCTACATATGCCCTATTAAAACTCGCAGGCTTCATTGATTAGGCAAGGGATGGTCTACTTAGAGGCAAGCGGACACAAAGGGTAGGCTTGGGTTCTTGTTTGGGAACTTTTCTCCGTACCTGGTTCATATTACCGAACATTCAATCCTGCAAGTTGATGCTCCTAACAGTTAGCCATGGCTATGATTGGGACACCCTGGTTAATCATAGCCATTTCTCCAGTAGTTCCAGTCCCTGCTTCATCCAGTGAGCAGAGATGAGCAGACAGAAAGTTCTAGTTCAGGCGCCTGACCTGGACATATTGCCGGACTCGCAATATGGACACCACTAATAAAAGGGTTCTCTTGGGCAATCGTAGCCACAGCTAGTTGTTAGGGGTGTCTTTTTGCCAGATTTGCTGTTCAGCCACCAATCCGGCTTATGTCCGTGCCAGGTTCCCGAACTTGAATGTCTGGCCTGTTCCTTGTTACCAATGAGTAGCCTCCTCATACAAGGGATATCACCTTTGTTTTGTAGGGATGTCACATCTGGTATTGTCATTGGATGAAGCAGATTAGGTGACCACAAAGCCACACCCGATATTCATGGGTAATCCCTTTCCTTATGAGATTAGGGTTTCGGTAACATTTCTGTACCAAAAGAATCATCAATGTTAATTTACATGTGTCTAATGATTTGTTTGATTTGTTTTTTTTCCCAAACAAATAATACTTATTGAAAAGTTAAAATGACCCCCCAATAACTGTTCCATTGCCATTGGCCTGGTGGCTGCCTCCAGTTTTTGCTGTAACTACACCTGTACCAGGCCTATCAACTGTTATGGGGCCGAAGGTGTCAGAATGGGCCCCATCAATCCAGAGATGCTAATGATTATACATGGTTGGGGGGAAAACAAAAACTTACTCTGCAGTCTTTTTTTTCTTGCTTCATAGATCAGCCAGAAAAAGCTAAAAAAATACGAGCGTGAATATCACATGATGAGAGAGCAGCAGGCACAGCAGGAAGACCCTGTTGAAAGATTTGAGGTGAGTGATCAATGACAGCCATTCCTCGCGATCATGTTATTACACATGCATTCTCGGCTTGCCCAAGTGTGCTTGTGTCCTGAATGGGGAGCAGGTAAGTATCCTGATACAAGACTCTTTCTGAACAGCGCCTTATGACTCCTGAAGACCAGAGGAGCAGACGTGTCATTTTCATCTTGCACTTCTATTATAGTTTATATATAGAGTTTATTTACATTTTTTTCATGGACCTAAACAGAACTGGAGGGGATTTCCCTTACTGATATGTGGTAATGCATAGAAGCCTGAAGGGTTCCCTTTACAGCAGTGATATATTACACTGCGCTACATTCTCCAGAGACAATTGACGCCACATTTCCTCTTTACGTGTGAGATTTTGACAGAAAGTATGAAGAATAATAACATACTTAAGAATATTCTATGTGATTCATGTCAGATGCCTATTTGTCTCTATAAAACTGGAGAAATGAAGGCGTCCATTTACCATTGTTACTACCAGCGGTAAGTACACAGTCACGTCTGATGTATGGATGTTATTACATTCATTGGATTTCTTTTATGCTTGGATGTGTGATCGCTATGTTACTTATTTCACTTGGCTGAGCCCGGAGTAGTTAATATGTATCCTGGCATCATAGGTTTGTTCAGGTTGACTTCATGTCTAGCAAAGTTTAATCATTTTACCGCGGACAGGCTATGTATAGCGGAGGCACCTGATCGACAGTATATACCTGTACATACAACTAAAGATTAAGACGCTCTACTAATATATATATTTGTTTTTCTAGCGTGAAAACCGACGACTCCAGGAGGCAAACATGAGGCTGGAGCAAGAGAACGATGATTTGGCTCATGAATTAGTTACCAGCAAGATTGCCCTGAGGAAGGACCTGGATAATGTAAGAAATCTGTCTGTCTATGTGACCTCAGCAATATAGATAAAATGTGATGGCACGTGCAATGGTTTAATGTAATGACTAAGGCTACATTCACACCACGTATGGGGAGCGTATATACGGCTGATATACATCCCCCATACAATTCTATGGGCTCACGACAACGTACGGGAGTGGTACAGTGCGGCACCGTACCGCTCCGTAGCCCGTAGAACAATAGGATATGTCCTATCTTTCTACGTGATACCGCGCCGTGCTCTGTATATTCCTATGGAGAGGGGCGGGGATGGGCTGCGCTCTTCCCCTGCTCCTCCCCGCAGCGCCAATGTATGCCCGCCGTACTACGGTACTGTGGGCATACATCGTCTGAATGTAGCCTTAGGTTGTGAACTGCTCTAAACAGAAGCTTGTCTTCAGGTAACGTTCTATATAAAAGCTGTGACTCCCAGAGATCAGATGTGATTTGTATGGTGATGTCACAGTACAAAGATCATGCACAGTGATGTCACAGCACAGAGATAATACACACAGTAATGTCACAGCACAGAGATAATACACACAGTAATGTCAGGGACCACTCGGCGTTCACATGGCCCAGGGACCACTTGGGGACCACTTGGCGTTCACTCTCAGCCATTGACCGGTGAGGCCAGTGATTGTCTTAGTGGTCGCACGGATAATGGATTCATGAAGGTCAGTAAAGGCACATAGTGGCCACTACTCAACCAAAAATATTACTGACCCCCTTTCTCATCTTCAAGATATGTAGGATCCCAGAATTTTGGCACACTTTAATATAGATTTCCAGAGTTTTTACATTGTATTGCTGCCAATATGGTGATACGGTAGTAGAATTTTTACAATCAAAAGTATATGAAGGTTTCTTATCGGACAATGCTGCCTTGTATTAAAACCTTTTTAAAATAAAGGACAATTCTGTATTAAAATTTAGTTTTTATTTTTTAAATATTCCTGACCTCTCTCTGTGGGCCCCCCACTTCTCTCTGTTACCTCTTACCTATCTCTCCATGCCCTTTTTTGCTATGTTGCACCCTCTTTGCTCTTTTTTTATAATCTTACCCCCCCCCCCCCCCCCCCGTATGTTGCCCCTGGTTTTTCTATCTCCCCTCCACTACATTACATTCTCTTATCTGCCCCCCACTTTATCTTTATATGCCCCATCTAAGTTCCCTTTCCTTTCTGTGACCATCTCTTCTCTTTTATACTCTCTCCCGGAAGCCAGAACCATCAGCTCCGATGATCACATCTATTTCAAGGTTCCGGGAAAAAAAAAATCTGGGGTTCTCGTGATAAAATCCTGGAAAATGTAAGAAACCCCCACAACTGCTTCTCTGGAGGGATGTGATATTTTGGTCATGTGTAAGGCCAGGGGTTGGAGCAGACGCCACGTGCACTTCCCCTTTAAGATTTCCTGTCTAGTAAACACAGTTTTGCTAAAGTGTTGGCTTTATCTTTGTTAATACCGATAATTTCCTACATTGTGTTATACAAGAGAACATTACTACAAATATCTCTCTGGCGACGTAGTCTTGGCAGATCACTGACTCTGGAGCAGTCCTACTAATGAGGTTTTGTGTCTGACTCCAGGAACGTAACCTCGTGGTCCTGCGGCCGCTCCGGCTTCTCTCTTAGATCCTCTTTGTTTTTGCCTTTGTAGTGTTTGTCACTAGTTTTCTCACCTCGGTCTGGAGGTGCGCTTTTCTTGTCATTGACCTTGTGGCCTGTGACAGGAAGGAGCTCACGTGATTTCATGCTGTGATGTTACACATTGTACCACGCCAGAGATTATGTGAGAGAGCGTAAATATAGCAGTGCCAAATACACCGAAAAATCCTGTAAGGATGTATGTGTTACTTCTGTCATGTGTCACATCCACCTCTCTTGATGTATATTTCCTTTTTTTTGTCTTGCAGTGAGGATTACTAATATCACAAGGTGAATTAATGGATTACTTCCCGCACTTGTAAAACTTCTATATTTTACCTGTGGATCGTATAGAACCCTTCATGCTGGTAAGTAGTCAGAATTACCCACCACATAACGAAGGACCCTCGTCCTGCCCACTGGGAAGTCTTTGTTTGTAATTTTTAATGTGAAAACGTGATTGTATGATTTATTAAAGGGAGACTGTCCCCAGTTTTTACCCCATTAAACTACTAGCCCCCTCAGGGTAGGAAGTGTACTACCTAGAATCTACTGTTTTAGTTGAAATCTAAAAACAAAAATGTAAGTTGTACAAATATAAGTACAAACACATTTCAAATAAGATAAAAAGCTGTGTATCACATTTGAGGTGCGCTGCGGCCCCATGCGGTGGCGTCCCTGGGCGCTGCGGCCCCATGCGGTGGCGTCCCTGGGCGCTGCGGCCCCATGCGGTGGCGTCCCTGGGCGCTGCGGCCCCGGTGCACCGCATTGTTCCAATAAAGTTGTTTGCACAAGTTTTCGGTCAGTGCTGCCTGTTTCTCTAAAATTTGGATTCACTTGGACTTTTGCTATAGAGCTGAACACCACTGTCAGTGCATTTTTGGAGAGTCATGCGTTTCCATCTGTAATCACGTGACCACTTTATTCATGATAGAGGGCTGGATAGTGCCGGTGGTACATTATTTTTACTTGCTGTCCCCGGTGCGCTGCTGCAGTGACGTGGCTGCTTTCCCTGTCTGACCAGATCAGGGGCCCCCCCGTTTTGCTGGTTTGTAGGTTGTTTGGTCTCTGTCTCTGCAGATCTGTCTATATTGTAATTCTTTTTTCTCGCTATATGCTGCAATGTGTCAGATGAAGGATCGGGAAGAGGTTAAAATGTTCATACAAAACCTCGGCAAACAATGGAGTCATTTTATGTTTTGCGTTTCGCAGCGATTCTCTTTTTTCATGTAGTCACACGTTTCCTCATTTTATCCACAAGGTTATCAGCCTCACACCTTGTATTGTCACTCTTTGTTCACACTCCCCCTCAATATTTCTGTTACTGGATGATTATCTGTGTATCTGAGCTCCTAGCATTCACATCCACTCATCTGCAGAGGGAAAATAATGGACTACAGCCGCCTAAATTACACTGACGTCCTCTGCAGCCTGCGCGGTCTGGTCGCTGGATTGTGCTCCAGACTGATAAGGCAAGGATTGAAATTTTGGGGACACACGATAAAAGGACAGGATTTTGGATGTGTGTGCTCTGCGGAAACGGATCTGAATGGATAAACTGCTGCACTCGGATTGTATTCACATGATGCAGATTTACCATAGTTGCAGAATTATAAACTTAGTTGCATCTAGTCAAATTATGTAGAGCGGAGTCTGCATGGGGTCACAGACAATGTTGTGTAGTACAAGAATAGTGTCATTCCATTCCTTCCATTCTTTGCGTTCCCGTCATTTTTTTCTTTCCCTTCGCACGTGTCTGTTTACGTCGTCAGACAAACTAATGTGTGATCTGCTCATAGCCTGTAGATGGTTAACCCAATCTGCAGTAGTAGGATTCTCAATATCAGGGTAGTTTTTAAATATAAATCAAATATAAATTATTGGTGGCCAACTTCTGGCACCACTGCAAGTACGCTTAGATAAACCAAAATTGACAAAACTGCATGAATTAATAGTGCAGATGATAAAAATAAACTTTATTCAAGGAAATTGTTCCTGTGTCCTTCTTTTCCCCCTGCCTTTCTTCTTTATTTAAGCAAATTTCTTCCTTATTTGTGTCAATCACTTTTCTGTCCTGTATCCAATGACAGCTATGAGATAAAGTAATCTGATAAAGTGTCTAATGACTCAACTCTTTACCTTTACTCTATACAGTCCCTGGGTAGTCTAATCTCCTTACAGAGCTGAGTTGAAATATTCCCTTATATACTGGGTATAGAAAGAGTTAATCATTAGCCTCCTTATCTGTCTGCGGTGTAGGGAGCTCAGAAAGCTTTCAAATACACTGCTCACTGCAGGAGATGGTTTATTGTTCTGTCCTCCTTTCTACATTTTTGAAATATTTTTTTTTTACATTATATATACGGCTGCATAATTTGCAGTTGGATATACTTTTAGACATGTATGAAGCCTGGCTGCTTTGAGGAGAGCGCACCACCGTACTGTCACTGGGAAAAAGAGCATGCTCTATCTAACCCTGTACATACAGCCAGGCATCCGATGTCCCTATGGAGAGGGGAGGGGTGAGCAGAGCTTATCCCTTCGTCTCTGCAACCGGACTTGTGCTACGCCCGGGTTTCTGTCTGGATGTATCACATGTTCGTGTGCATGTAGCCTTAACTGCTTAGTGAGCGGGAGGTCTGTTAGTGTGAATTTCATTCTGTTAATTGTTGAAGTTGCCAAGAATTAGACCCTTGTCAATCTGATCAGAATCAGACGTCATCAGTACCGGGAAATGTTTCGAAAAAATTCCTTTAAGACCTAGTCTTTGCTACGATTCTTTTTACTGATCTGTTGAGTTAGTTGTATGTTATGTTTTCAGACTGGACTATACAGACAATACCATATACGGTACTTGGATCCATCAGATCCAACGTGTCTCCCAAACCTTTATTGGCCACAGATAGATAACGCAATGCAGAGTCAGAGTGGCCTAATGTCATGTGACCAGGGTGACATCATCAAAGGTCCTTGAGCTACTTAATATGAAAACTGTACCCCATATACATTTCAGACCACATAAAACAATCACAGCAGCCTCCATGGACTTCTACTCCTCTCCATGCAGCCTGCTGTGATTTCATGACATATATGCTTAGTGTACAGTTCCTTATGCAACCAAAGCTATAGGACCTGTGATGATGTCACCGTGGTCACATGACATTATAGCAGCATACAGCAATAGGGATGGAGAGGAGCTGCTGGATTCAGCCTGAGGAGGCCATGCCCACCTGGACTCCATGTAGCCATGCTTAGTTACCAGATAAAACTATAAAGTTGAATATATGGGAATCTCAGGGGAAGATTTTTTAGCTACAAGCAGGGTGTCAGATAGTTATTAGAGCTCTATAGGAACCTGCCACTACCTGTATTTGTGAAAATAGTGGTGACGGGTTCCCTTTAAAGAGCACGATCTCTGTATTTTATCTTATGTTCTTCTCTATTAAAGCTATTGTTAGACCGGACACACTGCCTTTATAAGACTAATAAAAAGTCCCTGCTCTCTCTCTATAATAGCATCCAGCTCCATTGTAGTTCATGACTATTTGCATCCATCCTAACGTTCGCCTGTTAATGTAGTAAATTGGTAGAGGAGGAAGAAGAGAGATTGCTGAAAAGGGATCCAAGTGCAGCGGCTTAATATTTAATACACTAAAAGCATAGATTTAGTGTTCAGACCAGCCTAGATTTGCAATATTTAATAGAGCTTGCTTTTATCAAATATTGGACAAGCTCTAAATCCTTAAATGGAAATTCATCAGGTATGTCCCAAGACGTGGAAAAAACAAGAAGTTTCTGCTAAATGTAATTGCGTGTAGTGAGCGGCGTGTGAAAGCGGGTTTGTTATAAGCTCCCTTTCCCAGGCTATGACATAATCTTGGATTAATTTACTTTGTTTCAGTGGCAGGAATATGATATCGCTCCAGTCTCCTTAACCTTGGCAGTGCCAAGCGGATGTTTCCGCTAGCTGGACCGCTTACCCGTGATCCGCTCAGTTTCTACTCCACTCATTTGTATTGTTCATTTTAACCAGATTTTTTTTTTATTTTACTGCGTTTTGCAGCACATTGATTTCTGGCACTGAATGTGCATGTACAGACTATTGTAAAACTGCACACGAGCCAATGGGAAGATGACTTTTAAAACACATGGGGGGGGGGGGGCAAGTGCAAGCCAATCCAATTGTTATGTGAGCTTCTAGTTTTTTTTTTTTTAGTCAATTTGAGTATTAACTAGAACCTGTCCCCAAATTCTACCCCACTACTAGTCCACTCAGGTAGGGGATGACATTTCCTTTCAAAAATTCGCTCTTTTATGTGACCTCTCACCCGTTTACTAAAAAAAAAAAAAAAAAATCTCCAAAGTCGGGCAAATATGACTCTTCTCATCCCATTTTTACATGCAATTTTGCATGCAAGTTTAGTGGGGAGTGTCACATCAGAAGGCCCTATATTCCGTTCCATAGCACCTAGAAACCTCATACTGGCATCATATTAAAGAATCTGATCTTTCAGATCCCAATGATGGTTCTGTGAGCTACATAACTGGACCAACAGGCAGTTAGATATTAGGCAGGGACTAGATCTTTATCTGTAACTTGCATTTCCAACTATGTCTTTAGCTGCCTGTATCTCTGGTTCTGTAGCTCACATAAGTCATAAGCTGCTGTGGGGGCAGGCCAGGCTGCTGTGGTGACAGGTAGGTGTGCACAGTGTTCTACACCTAGAGGAGAGGCAGTTCTACCATCACCATAGACAGGGGGCATCCTCTACACCTAGAGAAGAGGCGGCTCTACCATCCACATAGACAGGGAACATCCTCTACACCTAGAGGAGAGGTGGTTCTACCATCACCATAGACAGGGGATATCCTCTACACCCAGAGGAGAGGTGGTTCTACCATCACCATAGACAGGGGGAATCCTCTACACCTAGAGGAGAGGTGGTTCTACCATCACCATAGACCGTGGCATCCTCTACACCTAGAGGAGAGGAGGTTCTACCATCACCATAGACAGGGGGCATCCTCTACATCTAGAGGAGAGGAGGTTCTACCATCACCATAAACAGAGGACATCCTCTACACCTAGAGAAGAGGTGGTTCTACCATCACCATAGACCGTGGCATCCTCTACACCTAGAGGAGAGGTGGTTCTACCATCACCATAGACATGGGTATCCTCCACACCTAGAGGAGAGGCGGTTCTGCCATCACCGTAGACAGGGAACATCCTCTACACCTAGAGGAGAGGCAGTTCTACTATCACCATATACAGGGGGCATTTTCTACACCTAGAGGGGATTCTACGATCACCATAGACAGTGACATCCTCTACACCTAGAGGAGAGGTGGTTCCACCATCAACATAGACAGGCGACATCCTCTACACCTAGAGGAGAGGAGGTTCTACCATCACGTCTAATTTATGTCAATAAGACTCCTAAATAATCCCAAATAAGCAAAGGGATACACACCTCATGACTGAGCCCTATTGCGCATGGATTCAGGTCATCAGGAATAAATCCAAAATACAGAAGAATACCCAAAGGCTTTTTTCATAAAAACAGCTTTCGGCCTGGAGCCATAAGCGCTCCACGGGGAGGGAGACGTTCTCACTATATTTTCAATAAATAGATTACCAACACGTCGTTACATAGAGATGCAGCGAGCGCCACCTCCAGCAATAACACTAAATTATGCCCCTCACCCCCACAGGCTCGTCTCCGAATGCTAAACGTCTTTACCCGAATGAGAACATTGTGCATTCACTTATTATTGTACACACACTGTGTATAACACTATGCACACCTACCTGTCCCCACAGAAGCCTGGCCTGCCCCCTGCTGTCCAGTGCTATAACACTGTGCACACCTCACCACCTACCTGGTGCACCCGGTGATCCTCCCAGCGTAAGCACTCCTGGGCCTGCGGCGGACCCCCCCGTTTTACCCATACCTCTCTCTTAGCGGTTTTCACGGTGCCCGTCTTGAACGTCTCGTCCTTCTCTTCAAGTTCTTTCAACTTTCCCCTAACGGTACTTGTTTTGTAATCGGTCTCCGCCCGTCTCGGCGAGTCCTTTAAATTAATGAGTCCTTATTTTTATTTTACCCCCAGCCCTTCTTTTTTTCTTGCCGGTCATCGGGCCCAGCCCCCCCGAAGAGCGATGGGAGGGGAGGCCAACCCTCCTATGGTCCTCAATTAATTGGCCCTTTTGCACGCTGGTCTGCTGTCGCTTTTATATGGCTAACCTGCGGGACGCCCGGCGGCAGGTTATTTCTCTCCCCGCCGGGAGTGGAGCAACGGGCATGGGGCCCGTGCTTTATTTTATGCCTATCATCAGAATGACGTTGGGCACCTCCGAAGCGCGAAACGGGGTGGCTCCGGTCTCCCGTACGCCACACATGTCCCACGCTCGCCGCGACGAGCGGGGGATTTTTCGGCGCGGGCTCTTCCCTCTTCACGCTCCGCCACCTCGGAACGGGGTCGGCCGTTACTGGGGAATCGTGTATACTTTTCTTTTCCTCCCTTTCCTCCGCTTAATTAATTGCTTAATTCAGCGGGTAGGTCAACGTCTGATCTAGGTCTAAGGGGGGGGGGTGGTGCGGAGGGAAGAGGCTAGTGGTAGCTTAGAGCCGCCCCCCGCCCCCACCATCCTCTCCCCCCCTTTCATCACCTGTATCCCTCCGTCACCTTCTCACCGGATCTCGCTTACCCGGCACAGCTGTACCTTTCGGGGGAACACGACGGGTCGAGATCCCACGGACGATAAGCAGTCCGAACACGTGCAAGCGCAGACCAAGCCCTCGCGCAGTGAGACAACCGCCGGCCCGAACTGTGTCCGTTCCGTGGTCTGGCCGTCGGTCCGGCGGGGCGCCGGCGGCAGAGGTGTCGACCGTCGCGCCCGGACCCCCCCTTGGAGAGGGTCCGAGGAAGAGTCTGACTTTAGGGGGACGAGGAGCGACACGACGGCGTGGGTAGTCCGTGCAGCCCCTGCGACTGAACCCCAGGGCGCCTCGCCCCTCGAGGGGGCGGCGATCGATGAGAGCGACCCTCAGACAGGCTTAAGCCCCCGTGATTACCCGGGGCCCGTAGGTGCGTTTCGAAGTGTCATTATCAATGTGCCCTGCAATTCACTTATTTCTCGAGCTAGCTACGTCTTCCTCGGACGCGCGAGCCGAGTTATCCACCGCTAAGAGTGGCCTCGTTGTTCCACACGCCCTGGTTTTTATTTTACAGACGGCCAGCTCGTCATCGTCAATGCACGGCACCGCTACATTCGTGTACACACTGCCGAGCCGCTCGTACGTTGGCCAAAGAGCGACGTTCCTGGTTATCATATCCTCCGCGTCCACACAACATCCTCCTTTGTCCGGTTTCTTGCAATCCCGTCCCCTTCTCTCCTCTCTTTTTTTCCACGTTTTCGCCGGCCACTGGACGCCGCTCACCCGGCGGAGGCGCGCCCTTGCGACAAGACCCATCGACCTTCGGCAAAGAACCGTCGTGTCGACCCCGACAGCGGGGGATAGGATGGAATATAGGCGCTGCCCCTGTGGAGAGAGGCAGAGGGTCGCTCGCGCCGCCTAACCCTCCACTCCAGGCGGCTACGCCGCCTTCCCCTCTCCACCCTCATCGAGGACCATCCTCCATCCACAAACAAGACCGCTCTTCTTTTTTATGATAGTGGACTGGCTACTCCATCCAATCCTCACTCGACGTCGGGTGAGAGCGAGTACGGTCTCCGCGGGCACCCATCGCGTCGCTTTCCTCCTCCGCGCCGATGCCCCCGTCCTCTTCCCTGCGCCCAAGGAGTCCGCGCTGGTCTGGAGAGCGCGAGGTGCAGGCTTCCTCCGGACGCCCGCCTCCTCTTTTCGAATCCATCGAACAGGCGACTCGCCACCAGGACGTTTCAACCCCTATGTTGTCTCCGGTGTGCTTGCCACGCAACCGCCCCTTTCTCCTCACGCGCCCTACCCGTAGACGAATGCGACGAGGGGAATCCGGAGTTTTTTCTCCACTCGACCACGTACGATCGAGCGGGATCCGGACGGGGGAGAGCCTGGCAGTGACGCACCCCCTGCACTGTGAGGGAGGCTACGCACCATGGGTGGAAGGAGAGGTAGCTGCACTCCCTTCCTCCCAGGCACGCAATCGCTCCCACGGCCCCCTGGCCGGGATCGAGTGGCTCTCGGACGCGGCCCGAAGTGCATCAGAGCGGGGCGGCGAGATTCACGCCGAGGTGGGGAGAAGCCATGGCGAGTCTCCAAGGCGGACGGTCGCCACATGACGTTAGTCAAACGTGCCCGTTTTTGTCTCGGCCCGGTTGGCCACGCAACCCGCCCCTTCTCCTCACCGCGCCCACGAGACGAATGCAAGAGGGAGACGCCTGAGATTTTTCTCCCCGTCGAACCCCACCGTACGATCGAGCGGGGGATCCGTACGGTGGAGAAAGCCGGCTCGACACCCCCACTGGGACGGAGGCGACGCACAACCCATGGGTGGAGTGCGAGGTATCTAATCTCCTCTTCCTCCCAGGGCATTCGCTCCGACGGCCCCCTGGCCGGGAAATCCGAAAGTGCTCTCCGCCAGCAAGGGCATCAGAGTCGGGGGGCCGGAGAGATTCATCGGAGTGGGGAGACAGCCAGCGGAAGGACCCGCTGGCGGCTTCCGGCTCGCCCCAGCCTCCATCTCTTCCGCGAGTTGCTCGCTGAACCGCTGCTGAGCTGTCGACGTCTCCGCTCGGCGCCGCCGCCGTTCCCGCCTCTCGCTTCGTGCGGCTGGACGTGTTATAGTGTTTGTGTAAGAGGGATGGGGGGGTGGTCGATGCATTCGACGTTAATGATCGCTTCGCAGTTCCCCTACGAACCTTGTTACGACTTTTTTACTTCCTTAGATAATCAGTTTCTTCGTCTTTTGCAACACCGCAGATAGCTCCAGGAGCCCCCCGCCTGGCCGATCCGAGGACCGTCACTAAACCATCCAATCGGTATTAAGCGACGGCGGTGTGTACAAGGGCAGGGGACTTAATCAACGCGAGCTATGACCCGCACTTACTCGGAATTCTCTTTGAATGGGGAACAACATTGCATCCCCGATCCCTATGCGAGCGACTCGGGGTCAGCGGGTTACCCGCGGCCTGCCGGCGCAGGGTCGACACACGCTGATTCCGTTCATGTAAGCGCGCGTGCTTCCGCCGGACAGCTAAGGGGCATCACAGACCTGTGTTCTTGCTCGCTTCCTCGCGTGGCTAAGCGCCACTTGTCCCTCTGAACGAAAGCGGAACGCGGACCGCGGGGGGGTCTCGTAACTATTGGTTAGCATGCGGAGTTCTCGTCGTTAATCGGAATTACCAGACAAATCGCCCAGCCAATCAGAACGGCCATGCACCCCACCCCACAGAATCGAAAAGCACTATCAAAAATGCTGTCAATTCCTTATCCGTGTCCCGGGGCCGGGTGAGGTTCCCCGTTTTGAGTCAATTAAGCGCTGCAGGCTCCACTCCTGGTGGGTGGCCTCCGTTCAATTCACTTTAAGTTTCACAAGCTTTGCAAAAAAACATACTCCGCTCCCACTCACCCACTCTCCCCCCCCCCTTACTACTCCCCCCCCTTAACCCAAAGACTATTTGTTGTCCCGTTGCATGGCTTCTCAGTGGGTCCTTGGTAATAAGACGCCGGAAGGTGGCCGGTCGCCGTCGCAATCGTTTCTTGTCGGAACTAAGACGGTATCCTGATCGTCTTCGAACCTCCGACTTTCGTTCTTGATTAGATGAAAACTCTTAGGCAAGTGCTTTCGCTCTCGGGTGTCTTGCACCGGGTCCAAGAATTTCCACACCTCTACAGTCACAGTAGGATGCCCCCGGCCGTCCTCTCAATCATTGCCCCTAGTTCTCAAATTCTCAAACAAAAACATAGAACCAAGGGTCCCTGTTCACCATTATTCCTATAGCTCTGGCGATATTGCAGTCTAACGTCCTGGCTTTGACACTCTATTTTTTCCAAAGTAAACGCTTTCGGCGGGGCCCCCGGGACACGCAGCAAGCGCATCCCGGGGGGCGCCCGAGAGACATGGGTCCGGGACTGGCGTAGCCTCTCGCCTCTCGGCGGACCGCCAGCCCTTCCCCAATCCAACTACGAGCCTTTTTTTAAACTTGCAAGCACCTTTAACGTTGCGCTATTGGGCGGAATTACCCCTGCGGCTAGCTGGCCAAGATGCCCTCCAATATGGAATCCTGGTTAAAAGGATTTTAATTTGTAACTCATTCCATTCACAAAGGCCTCAAGAGTCTTGTATTGTTATGGTTTTTTTCGTTCACTCTACCGTGACCGGGAACCGTCCGAAGCTCAGGCTGACCTCGGGGGGACACGGGACCGAGCTGAGCATGCCCGTTTTGCTTGGTTCACCTTTTTTCGATTTTCCATCTGTTTGCTCGCCGTTCTTTCCGGATATTTCACGGTTTTATCTTTTTTATGCCGGTTTGTCGTTTTCGTTCCTTACGACTTAGCGTCGATTCTGCCCGTGCCGTATCCTTAACCCGCCCCGCGTAATTACCACTGGAGTTAGCAGGAGCGACCCCCTTTGGTACCATTTTAGTCAGTTTCGATCCGATCGGCGTTGATAGGCAGGAAACCACTGAGATAGATCGTCGCCGTCACGGAGGACCGTGGCGATCGTGCCCGAGTCCCTAGATTCGCCAGTCTAGGACGGGGATTGCGCCGCCGCGGCCCGGAGGACCCGCCGCTTACCAGGCTCCCCGGATTGGTTTGTAAGTCTGATTAAATTCAACAACGCCTTCGTGAGGGCAAGCGCTCGTGGGACGTAATTATCTCTAGAATTGCCACAGTTATCCGAGTATCACACCATCATTGCGACGATCAAAGGAACCATAACTGATTTATAGCCATTCGCATTTCAAAAACACACGCAGTAAAGATAGTCAGTACTTAGCTGCATGGCTTAAAATCTTTAAAAAACACGCATAACTAACTGGGCATGATCAACCAGGTGCCGCGGCTCTGAGCTGAGGGGTAGACTTCTTGGAGTTCAGGCTCTCCGTGACTCATGGGAACGCTCGTTGCTGCGCGTACCCAGCCCACCGCAGCGCTTCTTCTTCCGTTCTTCTTCTCCTCCGCCAGAGAAGACCTCGCAAGACACATTGGATGGAGCTAGGCCATGGGGGCAGAAGATGCCTCCGCGGTCCCTTCCAAGACCCCAAAAAAGCCTTTGCCCTCCTTCCCCCTCCTCGCGCAGTAGCTGGCTTTCCCCCTTCCCCCACTCATATCCCGCCAAGAACGGCGCTCGACTCTCACCCTCTCCATCAAGCACAGGGTTCCCGAAGCTCCTCGGACAGCCCTGTAGCTGCGCAATAGATGAAAGCATTTAACACTGTGCACACCTACCTGTCCCCACAGAAGCCTGGCCTGCCCCCTGCTGTCCAGTGCTATAACACTGTGCACACCTACCTGTCACCACAGCAGCCTGGCCTGCCCCCTGCTGTCCAGTGCTATAACACTGTGCACACCTACCTGTCACCACAGCAGCCTGGCCTGCCCCCTGCTGTCCAGTGCTATAACACTGTGCACACCTACCTGTCACCACAGCAGCCTGGCCTGCCCCCGCCCCCTGCTGTCCAGTGCTATAACACTGTGCACACCTACCTGTCACCACAGCAGCCTGGCCTGCCCCCTCTACACTTAGAGGAGAGGCAGTTCTACCATCACCATAGACAGGGGGCATCCTCTACACCTAGAGGAGAGGAGGTTCTACCATCACCATAGACAGGGGGAATCCTCTACACCTAGAGGAGAGGCAGATCTACCATCACCATAGACAGGGGGCATCCTCTACACCTAGAGGAGAGGAGGTTCTACTATACACCTAGAGGAGAGGAGGTTCTACCATCACCAGAGACAGGGGGAATCCTCTACACCTAGAGGAGAGGAGGTTCTACCATCACCATAGACAGAGGGCATCCTCTACACCTAGAGGAGAGGTGGTTCTACCATCACCATAGACAGGGGGCATCCTCTACACCTAGAGGAGAGGTGGTTCTACCATCACCATAGACAGGGAGCATCCTCTACACCTAGAGGAGAGGCGATTCTACCATCACCATAGACAGGGGGCATCCTCTACACCTAGAGGAGAGACGGTTCTACCATCACCAAAGACATGGGACATCCTATGAACCTAGAGGAGAGGAGGTTCTACCATCACCATAGACAGGGGGCATCCTCTACACCTAGAGGAGAGGTGGATCTACCATCACCATAGACAGGGGCATCCTATACACCTAGAGGAGAGGAGGTTCTACCATCACCATAGACAGAGGGCATTCTCTACACCTAGAGGAGAGGAGGATATACCATCACTATAGACAGGGGGCATCTTCTACACCTAGAGGAGAGGAGGTTCTACCATCACCATAGACAGGGGCATCCTCTACATCTAGAGGAGAGGAGGTTCTACCATCACCATAGACAGGGGGCATCCTATACACCTAGAGGAGAGGAGGTTCTACCATCACCATAGACAGAGGGCATCCTCTATGCCTAGAGGAGAGGAGGATATACCATCACCATAGACAGGGGGCATCCTCTACACCTAGAGGAGAGGAGGTTCTACCATCACCATAGACAGGGGCATCCTCTACACCTAGAGGAGAGGAGGTTCTACCATCACCATAGACAGGGGGCATCCTCTACACCTAGAGGAGAGAAGGTTCTACCATCACTATAGACAGGGGGCATCCTCTACACCTAGAGGAGAGGAGGTTCTACCATCATCATAGACAGGGGGGCATCCTCTACACCTAGAGGAGAGGAGGTTCTACCATCACCATAGACAGGGGACATCCTAGAGGAGAGGTACTTCTACAATCATATACAGGGATTCTTTACTATAAGAGGATTGAGACTGTGAAACTGTGGAAGAGGAAGGAGGCTGTGATGGCGGATACTTTGTACCTTGCCTGGATATCTTTTTTTAAAAAGCAAAAATATCACCATTGTGAATAGACTCACATCAGCCTTATCGGGTTCTTGCTTTGCTCTGAATCAACATTGTAGGATTATAGATCCTTGTATTGTATAGACTTTGAGTTTCTTTTTTTTTTTAATTTATAAAAAATTTTTTGGCAAATAACTAAAGCAAGAACCAGAACATCTAGATCCTGATATATTTTTGCTCTCATAACATTTCATATGTTGTGTGAATACAGCATAGGTGAACAGAGAAATTCTCTATAGCTACTATGACTATGATCTGGAAACACGAGTGGCCAACCGTGCCTAGTGACTTCTCCCCCTTGCCGATGAATGCTGTCGCTCCTTCATGACTCGGCTTCAGTTCCTTCTGCAAACGCTACTGCAAGATTCTGTGCTCATTCCATATCAGCAACTAAATAATAAAGACCTTACATTATTTAGGGCCACAACTAATGTGTGGTGCTTGGGTGCATACAATGAATATAGCTGCTATATGTGGAACCTTACAAGTCTCTGTTACTCGCTATACTGCACTGAGTAATGCATCTGTTTACACTGTCACTATTCAGTTAGTGTTAATTATGGACTACACATTCACTGCTACTATAAAACTACAATTATATTCAGCAATGCAGAGGTATTGTAGATACAGATCTGGAAGATAAGGGTAAGGTAAGTCCATTACTAAAAATGAATATGGTTACTATGGCAAAACCGTGCGGTTGGATCCCTTTGTTTTGCTGGGTCATCGAAAATCCAACCCTGATGCGTTTATATGTAATTTGAATTCTTAAAAAAAAACAAAAAAAACAAAAAAAAAAAAAAAGCAAACCAAAAACATTCCTTTAAAGAAAATTAAAGTCCTGCTTCCTCCTGTATACGCCCCATGCCGAATGGGGGCCATAATAGCCTCCACTCTGGGGGGGTCCCCTGTGATGTCACTATCCATATAAGGACAATGATGCAAATTAGCTGCTACCGATGTTGTCAGAGGGGAAGGGGTGGAACAGGACAACGTATGTACGTATCCTAGCCCTCCATTGTCAGGGTGCGTTGGGAATCCTTCTGACATATCCTTACAGTGAAAGCCATAAAACGCCTTAGAAACCCCGTTTACGAAACTGCTAACAACTACAGGCGGTCCCCTACTTAAGAACACTCGACTTACATACAACCCCTAGTTACAAACGGACCTCTGGATATTGGTAATTTATTGTGCTTTAGTCCTAGGCTACAATGATCAGCTGTAACAGTTATCACAGGTGTCTGTAATGAAGGTTTAGTGTTAATATTGATTCTTACGACAACCCAACATTTTTAAAATCCAATTGTCACAGAGACCAAAAAAGTTCTGGCTGGGATTACAATGATAAAATATACAGTTCCAACTTACATACAAATTCAACTTAAGAACAAACCTACAGACCCTATCTTGTATGTAACCCGGGGACTGCCTGTATCAAGATTAGGAGATAACATAAGTAATCAGAAACAACTACGCAAACAGCATGCGTGATACGTTTCAGTGATTTTTTGTTATTTTATTTCCTACCTGTAAGCAGCTGAAATAAAATTGAGTTTTATTACCTATAACCCACCTGTTTATGATGTTTGTTACACCCATGTATGGACTTCATGTGGTTCATTATACTTTTGCTCCATTTCTTTATGGATTAGACCGAATAAGGAAGTCATTGTGTGATATAACTCGCCCATGTGGAGTCTCAAAAATATTTTAAACACACACAAAAAAAAAATGTACTAATTGTCAATAATTTGCTTTTAATTTGCTGGTCAACAAAAGTAAGGAACCAGGTGAAAGTAACACAGAACTGCTCTGCAACAAGCACAGAGACAGAGCAGAAAAAGTAAGAATGATGTGCAGATAATGAATGTAAAATATGTATGTATAAGTAGCCAGACTGGATATACGGCCAGGATAATTACCCTGGTGAGGAGGGTGGAGCAGGCAGTATCTCCTGAACACGTCCGCACAGAGATTGCCTCCATAATACTATCCCTGAATAACTTATTACAGGAGAAATACAGGTTACTAGCACGATGGTCGCCGCTGCTATACGTTGTCCCACCTGTAATACCGCAGGGGTGATACAGCCTGCTGATGGGTGTAATGTCATGCACTGGAGATGAACTATGACTACATTAGAAAATCCAGAGCCGATACCTATAGTCTCTGCATCTACATTACAGACATGTGTATTCTACACGTGTGACAGCTTAATAAGCAATCTTCTAATGTATCCTATAATTCATCTCCCTTGGTTTACAAGCCGGAGATCTCCGATGGGCCTGCGGAGTCATTCATATTCTCCTCTCGTGCCCGCCAAAGCCATTAGCAGAATACACAATCCCATTGCAGTACATGTAACCCCCTCAAATTACAAAAAACGTAAAAGGCATAAAGTATAATAAAAGAGGTAAAGCAGTATCATAAAACCTAATCTCACAGTGATACAAAGCTCAGGTTTCTATAGATTACCTTTTCTGACCTTTGGCATCATCATATTCGGGACTGAAAACACACAAGCTATACATAAAAGTTAAAGCAATGCTTAGTGATGGAGGAGGGGGAGGTGTTGGGGTGTTATGGGTAATTCAGTACTTTGGTTCAATTCATTAACATATCAATGAAACTGAGGAGGGGGGATAACTTTGTGTATTGTTTCACATTGTAGTTGTATATGTGACTGCATTTTAGGCTCTTTTAATATGCCATTGACTGGCAAAACAAGCACTGTCTACTATCACCGCCCCATCCAATCTTAACCAGCTACCCATCAACAAGAAGGCAAATGTCAAGCTCGGCCTATTGTCAGACTCGAGACCCCGGAAGCCGTCCTGTCCTCTATTGCTTTACACTTTACTCATATGTAAAAGAAAAAAAAAATCCTATACCCGTTTCCCGTTGGTGGTATATATCAGGGCAGCAGACATGGCTACTACAGTACAAGTGCCCGCAGGGACACCACCACATTTAATTCATCCGGATGCAGATCCAAGTGAATGATCCACTGCCAGGAGGAAGGAGGGAGCGACATCCGAGCTGCTGCTTCCTTCTAGACTCTGCAAGACTGGAGACTATGAGGCTGGAAAATGCTTCATAAAGATCTGGGCCAGACAAAGTAGAGGAAAGATGCAGCGCACACAACCACAATCACAGAAGATGCCAACGCAGAGTCTCTGAAGATGCATTTAGTTATTGGGGAGAAAGGGTTTCCTATGCAACACCTACCACCAGGATCTAGGATTGTAAACCAAGCACACTGACATACACGTGTGTGCCCCCCTTGCAGGTTCTGCTCTTCTTTTAGTTTCTTATGTCCTTTTAAGGCTTTTAAAATTATACAAATGAGTCTGAAGGGCTCCGGGCTCCGTAGTTGTTAATGGAGCCTAGAGCCCCTCAAGGGTATAGGAAGTTTAAAGAAGATCAGATACTAGCAGAGGGGGCACACACCAGTATGTTAGTGTGTTCGATGTACATTCCTTCATCCTGGTGGTAGATGTCCTTTAGCTGGAAGTATTACCTGCTGAGTTGGTGGGCATCTAACCACTTCCCCCCCCCCCCCCCCCAACAATGGACATGTCCCCCAGACACAAGATCACAGCCTACTCCTATTATTGCAGGTAAATGGGAAACAGACCCTGTTCAGACAGCCACTGGGGGTCTCTGATCCTGACCAGTAGCCAAATAATGAGAGTATAAAAATGAAGCATCAGTAGAGTCCCATACAACTAGGTTATACTGGACGTCCACAAGCTTGGGATTATTTGTACAGACTTCCACCCTTTTGATCAATGAAGTAGAATTGACAACACAAGGCCAGAGGAAGAAGCTGACCATTATATAGATTACTGTTCTCTCAGCTCATGTGTAAGGGGAACCATCTCCGTAACTGGTGCTACACGTTCTCCATCCCCGCACCGTGACTTATAAGAACACCTCTACGGACAATAACGTCTTAGTCTTCTCAGCCTTGGAGAATACGTCTCTTGTAGCTTTCCTGAAGGGATGAAAAGCATCTGTGTGACTGCAGTGTGTGCCCCGTGGATGTATTTGTAAATCCAGCTCAAGTTACATACGGAAAATCATCTATGTGCAAACCCCAGAGAAAAGAAAGTGCGCACCAACAAGCGCGGTGTCTAGTGGTTACTCATTTGTCAGTGCAGCCGGGGAGCGACTTCTGAAGCAGAAACAAAACACTGGCTCCGGGCGCTTCTCACAGAATAGACAAACCGCGCGTCTGGAATGACAATCTGTTTTATAGGTAAGGGGAGAACGACAAAGCTTCAAGGGTGCCTCCAATTTACCTAGGCCAGTCTTGACCAATGCTTACATGTTGTACGAAGGTAATATTGGAAGATTGTCCAAAATAAAAGACATTATAATCTGCTAATACTTAATGTTCGCATGACGGTCTAAGGAGGAAGCCAGAAATAAAAAAAACATCAGAAAACAACAGTAAAGTAAAGACATTCACATTCTAGATCTGAGAGCTGCTTCAACTCCAACGCATCTAAAATCCTTACACGTTCTATACCAGTGATGGCAAACCTTTTAGACACCGAGTGCTCAAACTACAACCAAAACACATGTATTTTTCACAAAGTGCCAATGGCCATAACGTATTACTCACTGCCCTGTCACAGGTTTAAATTGTATAGGCACCCAAGGACACCAATACAGTAGAAAGAAGGAGAAGAAATTTGGATTATCATATTAGCTTCCTTCTAGGGTCCTGCCTGGAACTGCAAGAGGCATTGAGTGCTGTCTGGCAAGCTCTGTGCTGCGCTCTGAGTGCCCCCTCTGGCACCCGTGCCATAGGTTCGCCACCACTGCTCTATAGTATGCCCCCTCTACATCAAAAAATAAAGTCCAAAAGTAGAGACAATTGGAACCCACACAGGAACATGAGCCGCGATAGATTAGAGATTAACATCATTTTAAACCATTTAAAAAATAAAAAAGTACTGACCACACAACCGCTTTGAGGTGTACATAACTACAGATACAGGAGCGCTCTACTTACCAAGCGCTACCCCTACAACTCCCCTAAGCAATACAGGGTGCCAAGTGGCTGTTATGTGAGAATGAGGTAGGTAGCAGTCCAGATAGTTCTGGAGCGGAGTTTCCGTAATTCTATGACATTCATGATCCCAAAGAACGAAGATGTCAACCACCAGAGAGCCAAAAGCAAGACTCCATGGACATTTTGTTATCAAAACTGGTATATCCACTGAGCAGAAGGGCATCAAGCCAAAGATTTACACCCACTAACCCAACCTAAGCGGACTGCACTAAGAGGACCTGTATGGCTCCCAGAGAGAAGGCAACTGTCCATGCTAGTGGTTCTCCAGCTAAATGCTAGGCTTCCGAAAGATGGAGCTGCTTCTACTCTAAAAAGTCAACCTCATCCTCCACCACCATTTTTCTTCTCCTTTCATAGCAATTGCTCTGTTTTACATCTAGCACAGTAAAGAACAATTATACATATACTCGCGCGTCCACATGTCTTCCGCTAGGATTCTCTATATTCTACTCACATCATGAATAACTACAAGTCACGTAGGGAAGACTACGAGTCGGGACCCTCTCCAGGTACTTCATTTTCACAGCTAACAAGTAGGTGGTAAACCCAAGAGTTCACAAAACTGGAAAATTCTACATTCTACAAGCAAGAAGAATTATTCAGTGCATGAAGTGATGACTAGAAAAGTTCCAGAAACTTGGCCATAAGAGTTTGCTGCCGAGCAGCTGCCTGTCTGAACGTGATCCTGCGGATAATTGGCGCTGGCGATATCGCTGGGATTTCTTGCTGTGAAGGTGGGAGGAGGGCAGTGCGTTATTCACACTCTGGACACAGAACATGGGGCAAATTAACAGAACTAGCAAAACCACATACAAAGTAGGATTTTTTTCAGATTGCTTATACGTGAAGATTTTTTTCCCAAAGTCCTTATCTTTGTAGTTTAGCGGGATGTGCCTAATTTATTAAACTCAAACTTATAGCAGCTTCAACAATGCAGCCATTTACTTCACCGGAAAAAAAAAATTGGGTTTTATTTTTTAATTTAATTTTCCCATATGTGAAGAACATTTCCTAAGAAGCATGTGGCAGAGAAATGATAAGGATGTCCATACATCAGGTAATTGTTATCTTGCTGATCATCTCCTAAAACTGAGCAGTTTTGATAATTAGAAGGAAAAAGAGGTCCTTATAATTGATAAGGAGCAGACACGTCAGGGGGATTTCTCCACAGTGCAATATGCAATACCCCCTAAATCCTCATAGATGGGAAGCACATGTCACCCCCTCATCCTCATAGACTGTAAGCTCTTGTGTCACCCCCTTATCCTCATAGACTGTAAGCTCTTGTGTCCCCCCCCCCCTCATCCTCATAGACTGCAAGCTCTTGTGTCACCCCCTCATCCTTATAGACTGTAAGCTCTTGTGTCACCCCCTTCATCCTCATAGACTATAAGCTCTTGTGTCACTCCCTCATCCTCATAGACTGTAAGCTCTTGTGTCACCCCCTCATCCTCATAGACTGTAAGCTCTTGTGTCACCCCCTCCTCCTCATAGACTGTAAGCTCTTGTGTCAACCCCTTCATCCTCATAGACTGTAAGGTCGTGTCACCCCCTTCATCTTCATAGACTGTAAGCTCTTGTGTCACCCCCTCATCCTCATAGACTGTAAGCTCTTGTGTCACCACCTCCTCCTCATAGACTGTAAGCTCTTGTGTCCCCCCCTCATCCTCATTGACTGTAAGCTCTTGTGTCCCCCCCTCATCCTTATTGACTGTAAGCTCTTGTGTCACCCCCTCATCCTCATAGACTGTAAGCTCTTGTGTCACCCCCTCATCCTCAGACTGTGAGCTCTTGTGATCAGGGCCCTCATTCCTATTGTTCCATATGACTGTCTGTACTCTGTAATGTAATATTATATATGTATACGTCCCCTATAGTTTGTAAAGCGCTACAGAATATGATGGCACTATATACATGAAATGTACTTTTATTATGACATGGAGGGTAATGAAGGATTACACCCGGGCCTCTGCAGGCTGGTGAAATGAAGTGAAGGTCCGGCTCATCTGCTTTACTTGCGCTTAAATAGTTCCAGTAATTTATTTTGCAACAACCAATTAATCAAATCAGCAGAAGCCGCTAGAATTCTGTGTCTGAGCAATATGGTTACACGGATTAATCTAATTTCTCCAAGAGCAAGGAAGGTCAAGCGCACTGCACTCTGCACAACAATGTCTGGACACACTACATACTAATCATTGGGGTAAACCGGGGGGAAATAAGCCAAAAATCTGTTTACATATAAACATGAAGCTGCAGGGCACCACAGTCTCTCTTCTTGCATGGCGCGAGACAAGCACTGATCGCTCACTCGTGACATATCCTCAAGAACAATAGAATCACCATGAGAAGAAACAGATAATGGAAATGCACAGAGAAGAGTCATTTTTTGCCCGAGAGGAGTCAAGTTTAGAGGCTGCAGGGGGATAAGAATCATATCTTTAATGGTGATGGCGCTTTAGTGGGGGTTAAGATAGGCAACAGGACTCTCAATGAACTGATATTGACTGCTATTAGTATTTAACCCCTTAGGCTACATTCACACTGCCGTTGCCCGCCCGTACCGTAGCGGGCAACGGCAGTGCACGGGGAGAGGAGGAGGAGGTGAACGCAGCTCACCCCCGCCCCTCTCCATAGAGATACATGGCGCACGGCGCCGTATTACGGGAAAAGATAGGACAGGTCTTATCTTTTTCCCGGCTACGGAGCGGTACGGTGCCGCCGTGCGCCCATTGGCGTCTACGGAGGATGTATATCGGCCGTATATACGTTCTCCATACGGTAGTGTGAATGTAGCCCAAGGCTAAATTCCCACAATGTTGTGCCACAACATTATTCAGTGTAGTCATACACACTCCTACAGATCTGTATGTGTGTGTCACATGGAAGCAGGTCCTATTCCTGTCCGTATTTGTGGTTTAAGCCCTTCCATAGGAGACAAAAGAGAGGACAAAATACAAGCAAAGGATCCGTTGTTTTCAGCCCAACTGTATGCACGTAGCGCAAGGCCCTATTCACACGGCGGTAATTGTGGCCACGGTGTGGTCACCGCATGGTGTCTCATTGAACTGTGACCGATATGTGTGGCGTCTTGAGAGGGGAGAGGTGAGGAGCACTCGCTCCCCTCCCTTTGCCTCCCAGTTGTGTGCTGCGGCCCGGTAAATGTAACCTTAGACACATTCCGCATACGAGGTTCATGGATTTGGGTACGCTCAGACAAAGACAACATTTGGATGGAGTAGCTTCCGTTTCCCACCATACAATGGATTTGCATGTAATAAAACTTCCTATAAGCTCTGGGTTTGCGTTATTTACCAGTATCCCTGGCTCACAGTTACAGTATATCGATAAGGAAGGATGAAATAAGACACAGAGAGATCAGACAGTAACATACACTAAGTGCCATTTCTCTCCACCAGTGATGACTATTTATTAGATAATTCCTGTAGACACAGAGCAGATGAAGCAGCGCTGCGCACACATTGCCATTCTCCAGCAGGAAAGAATTCAAGGAACTCTATAAAACATACTTCTGTTCCATTGTCCGGAGGAGACGGATAGCTTCACGAGGAACGGCTACAAAGACTAAACAAACATTGCCTTTAATGAGGCGGAAGCCATGGCAATGCTATGTGTGGAGCATGGGCAGTGTCCTCCTCAAAGTATTAATGTGCAATTTTCTTTTTTTATCAAATAAAACTTCTAAAGACTTGTGGAGCATGACATCATTTGTCTACTAAGTAATATTCACACCACTTTAACCTGCTCTAGTATCAAATAAGCATCCACTGACACCATGGCTAGTGGTCCCATAGTGATTAGCCTCACTTACATGTGTGCAGCTCCACACCAGTACCTGCACAACAGCTGAGCTGAGAGACAGGGACTCCATGCATCACATCGCAGTAAGACACAAGGACTCTCCATCAAGTGCACCTTGCTCAGCCTGTTGGATCGGATAAGCATATGGATCATTTTTCACAGGCTGAACATGTCCTGCTCCAGGGTTAGGCAGGACCAGAGCAGTGTGTGCGATTGATATACTGCCTGGCCATAGCCTATCCATGGCAAAGAAAATGAAAACTCTCCCTCAGCGCCTGGAGGGATTTGGCACGTGCGAACAAACTACCCCAATGGTTTTACACAGAAATATATACAGATATAGACTCGGACAGCGCTCATAATAGAAAATCGCTCACATGTCTATGTGGATGGATGGATCCTATTAGAGCACCAGTAACATAAGGGCTATAAGCGCTTCTGTCATCTACGTGCAGCTTGTTCTTCGCTTACTCCTTTATGAAAGTGACAATTGAAAATCGCCTCCATTACTGCTCTTGCAGGTGTGTTAAAAAGTATAAAAGGTCATTGCCCAAAAGTTAATTTCTGATCAGAAGAATAGTCTACAGCCATCATCCTCCTTGCTCATTCCAGAAGGTCCCTGTTCCTCTACCAGAAAATTCTCTGATTAAATACACTGCATGATATTAACAGGTTTTATACATTGGATCTTATCAACATGTCCCCGCGTGTTCAGATTATGCAGAATATTTTGGGGAAATTTCACTATAGAAAATTGTGTGCGACTGAAGAAACTACGTCACGCCGACTTGTCCGAGCGGAGATCTGCGCGTCACCCGGCTGCAGTGACATTTCCCACTCCGTGCCATTACACGCAGGTCAGGACAGGACAAGGGAGACGATTACTTATTGTTAATGTAACTCAGGGTCGGCCTGCAGAAAAAACAAGTAAATTGCAATGGCACCCAGGAGGCCTGCCGGAAAATGGCTGCTGCGTCCTGTGCCGGCACATAATGACTTGTTAACCCTTACTGACACGGGAGCTGCAAGTAACATGTGGAAAGGACATCTTTACCTCCTTGTCATTGTATGTGGTGATAGGAGCATATAATCAGATTATTTCCTGAAAAGTAACGTCTCCTCGCGCTCTAATCTGGGACTACGTATCATTCCCAACATCTAGGGCCTCATGCACATGAGCCTATAGCCACTGTTTCAACTAATAGCAAACCATCCCATGTAGTTCTATTAGCTCATACACACTGTCGTGGTTTGCCCTGTGTATAAGCTGGACTCATTTGCGCAATTTTAAAATCCGTTTTTCTAAAAAACAATGGCATAGAAAGATTAAAAAAAAAAAAAAAAAAAAAAGAGTAGATCCTGCTCCACAGTATTGTAGTGTGCTTGGTTTACAATCCTTCATCCTGGTGGTAGATGTCCTTTAATGGATGTATTTCACTGACGAGACACCAAGCATCATAGCAATATATGATGAAGAGTTCCTTCTTTGCTGACCCATAATCATGAGGACTCCTTGCATTATATATGACTTTAATCCCTCTAGTGCCATCCTCGGCACCGGGTGAGCCCGCACCCCCCCCCCCAGACATGCACTCGGGGCAATAAATATATCGAGTAATGTTGCATGTTGTCTCAATGTAAAAGGTTGAAGCTGGCTGGAGATCTGCAGCAAATTCTGCCGCTAAGGTGCAACATAAACCATCCGATTCTCATCTGCAAAGTTACGAGAGGGGCAGGACACCGCACCCCTGCTTATTAGCCGTTTCAGAATTTGGACAGAGCCAGGGCTTTGCTAGTAGTAGGATATAGCAGGGTGTCACACCCCAACCAGTCACCTATAAATAACCTATGTAAATGTAGGTCCATACTAATTCTGCACAAAGGAAACCCCATTAATGACCTGACCATTTCCCCGAGGATTAGTAGGGCCTCACACATATCAAATTAGTTACAAGTCTATTCCATTCATCTTGATTTTCCCCAGTATGTGTATAGATGAGTACAAGACACATTCAGATGGATTCACAGTCTAAAAACAAATCCCAAAAGGCGGCATAAATGAAAAGCAGGGAGCTTTTTTTAAGGATGACTGTGATCGAGCGTTCATTAGTTGCTGGCAGGGATGTTGCACACGGGGTATTATGATGGGCATACGTCTCATACACCATCTGTTGTTTTTGGTTGTTTTTAGCGATCAAGCAGGATTTTAGGTAGTAATCCACAGTGATCCCAGCACCAAGACCACAACGCTGACACCACAGACACCTCAGCCAAGGGCACAGTTACCTCTGGCCAAAACGCCCCCCCCCCCCCACTGAGCTGCACATCAAGATTCATAGACTCTCTCATGTACATGCCATATTTCTTTTTTTTAGACTGCTATATTTTGATAGACTAGCAGACATCCAGCAACAGCAGTGCTGAACCAGGAAATAACAAAGTGCAAGCAGATTATACATACTAGTCTAGCTCCAAACAGTATGATATAGAGCAGGAGGAGCTGAGCAGATTCTACATAGTGTCCTATCTGCAGGCAGCAAGTTATAGAGCAGGAGGAGCTGAGAAGATTATACATAGCATCCCATCTGCAGGCAGCATGTTATAGAGCAGGAGGAGATGGGCAGATTATACATAGTGTCTGATCTGCAGGCAGCATGTTATAGAGCAGAAGGATCTGCATAGTGTTCTACATAGTGTTCTATCTGCAGGCAGCAAGTTATAGAGCAGGAGGAGATGAGAAGATTATACATAGCATCCCATCTGCAGGCAGCATGTTATAGAGCAGGAGGAGATGGGCAGATTATACATAGTGTCTGATCTGCAGGCAGCATGTTATAGAGCAGGAGGAGATGAGAAGATTATACATAGTATCCTATCTGCAGGCAGCATGTTATAGAGCAGGAGGAGATGGGCGCAGATTATACATAGTGTCTGATCTGCAGGCAGAGTTATAGAGCAGGAGGAGCTGAGCAGGTTCTACATAGTGTCCGATCTGTAGGCAGCATGTTATAGAGCAGGAGGAGCTGAGTAGATTAAAGAGAATCCTATCTGCAAGTATATTGCGATCAGTCATTCACAGATAAAATTTCCTGGCTAAAAAAGTAAACACTAGGAAATGTTCATTAAAGTTTTTTTTGTTTTTCAGACTACGGGATCCAGGGTCCCCACTAATGAAGAATTCCAGGAATTGCCTGCCACATAAGCCATCACACCAGCCACTGACTTCTATTGGTGATGGTGATGATGATGATGATGAGGTAGCACTATAGGTAATCTTAGGTACCCCACTACTGACAGTCCCAGCAGCGGATCAAGCATTCATTCACACTATACAGCATATATGTCTGTATTAACAAGCAATGATCCATATCCCGGCCCTGTCCCATCCAGCCATGGCAAACGCAGCGTTAAAAAGTGACAAATTATTTACAGTACAAGAGTCTTATAATCCTGGCAGGTTATTATACTACACAAGTATTCACATGACGAGCCCAGCTTTTACTGAGGAAGCAGCGTGCAACTAATAGACGCTAATGTAACATCCAAAATAAAATAATTACACGGATCAAACTTGGTAAAAAGATATCGCTCCCGCTGCTGGCAGCTGCACAAGGGAAACCCACACATCATGGCGGATCACTTACAGCAAACGTGTCAGTCATCCATCACATCCTAAGAAAGACGTACATCATCTTCCAGACGTCCCTGTGGAAGTTTGGCCGGACGCAGGGGTAACGTAGCCAGATCCATACAATGAGCACGGAGCAGGTTACTTAACATGAACATTATGCAAATATCAGCGACATCTGGAGCCATCATCATGCCTGCAGCTCTAGCGCCAGGCAATGCGTCTCACCACAAACAAGCAGAAATCCAGGGGTTAAAGAGACGCTAATAAATAGTGTTGTCGTCTGAAGTGTCAGTCCTTCTGCCTGTGACACGGGGGCTGCTCGGCCTCCCTCACATATGTTCTGCGGTAATTGGATTACGAGGAATAGCTTCCTAAAAGGTATAATTGTCTTCCATCTCTCCCCGGCTGTGACTTACCCTGTTATTACAAAATTCTGGGCTATAGGAACACACAATAGACATATTACAGCGGCTAATAAGACAACGGGCAGCTCTGTAATATCTGTACTGTGACCCCCGGACATATTATTACACGGCAATGGTGGAATAGGTAATGCATAGACATCAATAGGTGGAGAGCAGGCATCACCACCAGCAAATAAATGCAATAGACAACATAGAGATCTAGTAAATATATATATATATAGACACATCACTACTATCCAGTGTAAACCTATAGGTTGTAGAGAGAGAGCCTGCTTTATAGAGTGTGAAAAACTCCTCTACACAATACACAGCAGTGTGAATGCGGCCATACAATACAGGTAAACATTGCTGGAATAGGAGCATTGTCTCCCGATAATGTACATATATGTGCATTTCATAGATTATAGATATCCTTTATGGAGATTTTGGATTCTGTACTGTATAATAAACTCCGCAGCGCACGCTACCTCCCCCACTAAATTCCCAATTCTGCACAGAGATGAGAGGTAATGAGAGAGGAAAAACAGGTCACCAAGACCAAAAAGTGGAGAGATAAAGCCAGGAAAAACTACAACCAGCACAGCGGCCGGTAACTAATTCATTACATATCAGAGGAAAGATCAGGACCAGCCGCTCAGACCCCGTCCAAACTTACAGAACTGGCCGATCGGGGCCAACGGAGGGTGAGTATGCGCCCCGATGTCTTTTTGAGGCTGCCGGCAGCCATCGCTGTGAAAACACCCGCGATTGGTGCTAGCACCGATCACGGGTGTTACCGGTAAGCCTTTGCTGCAATATGCAGCAAAGACTTACCGGCTATGGAGAGGGCTCAGCCCGTGAGCCCTCTCCATGCAGCGCGATCCGACCGCCGCCGTGAATACACGGCGGGCGGTCGGGATTACCGGCGTATAAGACGACCCCAGAGAAGACAGAAGATTTTTCTGTCTTCAAAAGTCGTCTTATACGCCGGAATATACGGTATTTATCAGAGAGATTCACAGGACTTGTCAGCTCTGGCAGAGGAAGGAGCTACTTCAGCACTGAGATAATCTGAGGAGTATAGCAAAGAAACTGGATATACATTACGCTTGATGGTTTTTACAACTGCACTTTCAAAGTTTTCCCAATTTTTCAGACTGACTGAGCTTCATTTCTTAAAGTGATGATGGCCACTCTTTTCTCTTTACTTAGCTGCTTTTTTGTAGCCATAATACAAATTCTAACAGTCTATTCAGTAGGGCTATCCGCTGTGTCTATCCCTGACTTCTGCACAACACAACTGATGCTCACAACCCCATTTATAAGGCAAGAAATCCCACTAATTACACCTGACCGGGCACCTGTGATGTGAAGACCTTTTCAGGTGACTACCTCTTGAAGCTCATCAAGAGAATGCCACGAGTGTGCAAAGCAGTAATCACAACAAAAGGAAAATAGAATATAAGACATATTTTCAGTTGTTTTACACTTTTTTGTTAAGTAAATAATAATTTCACATATTTTAATTTATAGTTTTGATGCCTTCAGCGTGAAACTACGTTTTTTATAGTCATGAAAATACAGAAAGCTCTTTGAATGAGAAGGTGTGTCCAAACTTTTGGTCTGTAATGTAGGTAACAAGGATTATAGGCAAAGTTGTTCTACATTGATTTATGGGGGAAAAAAAAACTTTACAGTTGATCTTTTAAGGTCTCAGTCTGATCTATGCCAGAGAGCCCTTCTCTGGCCATTATATATTTCTATTTAATGCTTCAGTTCAATAAAGTTCAATTTTCTATTACCGTATATACTCGAGTATAAGCCGACCCGAGTACAAGCCGAGACCCCTAATTTCAACACAAAAAACTGGGAAAACCTATTGACTCGAGTATAAGCCGAGGGTGGGAAATGCATTGGTTACAGCCTCCCAGTACATAGTCTGCCAGCCCCTGTAGCATACAGCCTGCCCAACCCCTGTAGTAGGAAAAAAAATAACACTGTACTCATCTTTCCGACGTCCCCCATAGGTCCTCTTCTGTCTGACTGTCTCAGACAGAAAAGGACCTACGGGTGACGTCAGAAAGGTGAGTTTTGCCTTTATTTTTTTAGTTGACTCGAGTATAAGCCGAGTTAGGGTTTTTGAGCACAAATTTTGTGCTGAAAAACTAGGCTTATACTCGAGTATATAAGGTATGTACCATTTTAGCCAAACTTACATTTTTGCCATTAATTTTTTATTGGGAACATATTAGAGAAAGATTCTGCATTCTGCATTCTCAATAGTAGTCATGATAAATTGTACAACGATTTCAGTGGATTGTGCTGGCATAATTGTAACAGGTAGAAGGTAATCTCCTATATAAGACATTCAGTTACAAGGTCTCTGCATTATACTGTACATGCAAACTGGAACAGCTTATTCTTTGTAATCCACTCACCATAAAGGGGCATTGTATAATATGGTGTTAAAGTTTGTGGCTAAATTTGAATGTAGGACATAAAGTACAGATTTTTCTATTATGTCCCTATCTTATATTGGTCATACCTTATAATTTATATCTTATATTTGTCAGAATCTTCACAGTAGTAGAAGGATGAGCTTTGTATACTAGGCGTTTGAATAACATGTATACACAATAGACCATTAAAGGTTTTGTTCCACAATTGCAGATTAAGTTCCTATCATTAACTTAATCTACTAATTAAAAACATATTTTTATTATAGCTGACCAGATCCGGTGCAAGGCGCCTTAAAGGGGTTGTCTTACAATAACTGATCAAATCTGACCCGTAATGCTTATAAGAGCTCATGTCGTTGAGAAAACACTAGTTCAATCTTCAGTAAATAGAAGATATATGTCATTTATTTATGATTTATAAATTAGGAATCTAGGCCAGTAGATGATGTGCCTGAGAATGTATTGGGTAACCATTTCAGGATTTATGTAGGGTACCTACAATTCAGAATCATGAAACCTTAGGCATACCACAACAGTGCCATATGGAGGATATATGTTGCTGTATATTCTTTCCATAGCAGGGGAGCGGTGGTGTGAGGAATAGGCTTTTCAATGCACAACCAGGTTTTGCTTGATGAAAATAATCCAAAGGAGTTTATTTTGAAAAGTCCATATATAACATAATGGGGCAGATTTACTTACCCGGTCCATTCGCGATCCAGTGGCGCGTTCTGTGCGGAGGATTCGGGTCTTCAGGCGCTTCACTAAAGTAGTTCCTCCGACGTCCACCAGGTGGCGCTGCTGCACTGAAGTTCATCGGAATGCACTGAACTTCACCAAGTCGGGCTGGGTGCAGGTAAGCACATTTATACAATAGAAATTTCAATACAATAGAAATTTCCACAATTCTCTGCAGCTTCCCCTATAAAACACCAGAGCTGCTGCTGGCCTGCCTCTTATAAGGTCAGAGCAGACCCACCATGCTGCAGGTAAGTAGAACATAACATATATTACATAGTTTTACATTGTAACAGCACATTCCTTGGTTTTGGTACACAGCTCCCAGGTGGTAATACTAGACAGAAGAGAATAGAGCATTAGGTGGCCGGCCTAATGAGAAAAGTAGAGTAAGAAGTCATTCACACTCATTCACACAGAAGTTACCAAACCAGGAAACTAACCACAACCAGAGTTACAGAAAACCAGTTTTCAATACTATAAAAAAAAACATGCGTCTTCTTCACAGGTGGGTGAGACAGTGTAACAACCTGTGAAACTACAGCATGGAGGGGCTCTGGTAACACCCCCAGGAGCCTTTGTGGCTCATTAGCATAATTTTAAAAGATTATTTTAGAAGGAAGGAGACCAGGGTTAATAAATATAAGAAGATTACCACAGTCGTAGGGCCTGATCATGCTTGATTTTAATAATAGATTTCATGTAAAGGGATTTAAATCATCATAATAATATTAATCTTTATTTATATAACACAATGATATTCCGTAGCGCTTTACAAATCATAGGGGACATATACAAATAAGATACAACACTACACTACTAATTTACAGAATATACGGTTCTACACATAGAAAATGTACAATTAATGTTTATTGATTTTTCTCTTATTTAGCTGCATTGCCTGTTCACATTAGTAAGAAATGAATACTAAATTACTAAATAAAAATACATTTACTCTGTTAAAACAATATCCAGGTTTCTATGTAGGAGACAATTATTTCCATTGTGCTGTGTGCTTGCATTGTCTCCTCTGTTTCAGATGGTCCCTGGAATGTAGCACCTCTTGGCATGTATCAGATTACAGTATGTGTTCCATTACTAAAAGTGACACCCGTCCTTACATGGATGGTTACTATCAAGGTCAGTTTGGGGGCTTTCACTTTAGTTCTCCTTCTAGTGTCATAACATGTGACGATGGAAAAGTAACATCCTCCGGAGTCTCAGAGGAACGAGCTTTACAATGGAAGGTTATCTCATGCTACTCCAGCAGGAATATTACATGTTCATTATATTATTCAGATTTTTTTTTACATGTTATTACAAATTATTGTCATTCTATTATTTCAAATTTATAGGAACTTTACTGCTCACATACAAATATGTATTATGTTCCTGAAATTTGTTGTTCTGCCATTTAAAACTGTCTCAATTGTTTCTTAGCTTTCAACAAAACAACTCTGTATTTTTGTGCAGTGTATCGAAATTGCTTATAAACGCTATAAATCTGTAAGCTAATTATAGACAATTTATAGTAATTTGGCGGGTGGCCTATTACCTTAATAAGTAATAAATGACTGTATGTAACTATAATAATAATTCTGACTAATAATAGGTGGCAGATCATGTGGCCATGTTACAGATTCTTTCACAGTAACATCATGGTACTATAGCAACTTGTGCGAAATAATGATTCTGTGTACCATGAAAGCCACAAATGCCTGAAAAAATCTGAATCAACCTGAGTGATGATCATTTATATAAATCTCATCCACACGCTGCAAAAAAATGACAATGTATGTTGATTCTAGGTATGTGACGGATATAAAAAAGTTGAGCGCAGTTGTTTGCCGCAGTTGGATTTTGCTGCAGTTGGAATGGGTGCAGAATGTTCGCTGCTGTCATTTCGCAGTAATTTCTTCCAGCCTAAGGCTACATGCACACGAAGGTCCGGCAGGCACACGTTCGCCGCGATGGAGAGGAGGAGGGGTGACCCCTTCCCTCTCCATAGGGATGCATGGAGTACGGTGCCGGTGCGGTACGGTTCCGCACATGTAGAGCAACAATCGCTAGAAAGATGATGGTGCCCACGCGCTGCCGTCTTTTATATGCCGCCGGCATGGGCAAAGGGTATTAGCAGTGGGTGTTTGCTGCAACATGCAGCAAACCCAACCTTTGTATAAGAAGGGCTCAGTCTGTAAGCCCTATTCATATAGCCTCCACCATCAATCTCAAATTGAGAACCTTATCTCATGATAACATATCAATTTTTGCTGCTGAAAAACGCTTTTAAAGGGTTGTGCCATTACAGAAACCTGCTGAAAAATGGTATCTTTTCCTAAAAGCTGAATGTCCAGCCAATTGGGGACACAATTTAGATCAGAATTAGAGGGAACAGAACTAATTGACCTGCTGTAGATTCTAGCTCTACAACATTAATCTCTTTATATTCCAGGTTACATTTTTGGATGGGATGAAGGAGGCCAATAATGGAGTCACTACGAATCCTTTTTGTAAATCAATCGAGTAACGCGGACACCAGTTTTTGTTTTTTTTTATTTGTGGATTGTCTTCCTATTTTTACAGGAACATACAGAATTCAAGACTTTCCTATAAGATATTCCTGTCTTCAAATCACATAATAGGGTGAAGGAATGACACTGAGTTTCTGTTTCTCGAGGACTTCAGAAATGGTAAAGATTGCCTCTCATCTTCACACATCCAAAGTGACTTATTTTCTATGTACCTGTGCGATTTATGCAAAAAGCTGCACTCCTAAGCATATTGCATACTCACAGCTACAAAAGCACTGAAGTGCCATATGCTACAAGGGCAATGCGATTGTCCCTCGCATCCATAGTTGAAACATATCACCTGCCAAATATAAACTATGCCTGTCTCCTGAATCCTGACGTGAATGTGCAGTCTCTCTCTTCTTTTAAGTTCAGATTTTTGGCACATAAATGTCTGTCAATCGGTATTGTTCTTCTCTATTACATCTCACGGGACAATTCTGTATGTCTCCTGGTCACACATCCAAACTCTCTCATTGAACAGGAATACTTTATGATCTCAGTTCACATTGATATTGAATTAAGAAGTAACTTACCCCTACTAAATTGGTTTAAAGGGGTTCTCCGTGAATTTACTGTATATTCACAGCCCTCACACTGATCAGAAGTTCCAGGCTGACATAAAACAGAATTGAAAAAGATCTTTGTTTTCTGTGAAACTGCAGCTCAACTCCCAACCAGAGAATACACATCAATAGAAATATGTACAAAAAATATATATAGCTGGCACAGTGGGCAAGGGCATGACAAATAATCATCATATGGGCATAAGGAAAGGATTTATGTGGGGCCCTAGTGTACCATGACTACCAATATTTCTTGATATAACAAATAATGCACAAAACAGTATGACAGTAAAAAAACAATACACATTGAGTCTGCATTCACACAGCTGTGTGGGGGACGTATATATGGCTATAGACAGCTATGGACACACGGGGCCGTACGGGAGCGTAATGTACGGCACCATACCGTTCTATAGCCGGGAGAAATATATGACATGTTCTATCTGTGGGCGTAATACGGCTCTGTTCCCCATGTTACTCTATGGTGCTGCTCACTCCCTCCTCCTCTCCCCGGTGCCAACGTGTGCTCGCCGTTAGTGTGAATGTGGCCTAAAAGATGTCCAGTATCACTTTACTTATGTTAGATGTGTCCTAATAAGAAGTTAGTTCCTCTGGTGTTCTTTTATAAAAACTCTATATGCCACAACCATGGAAATACAGACAGTCCCTGGGTTACGTACAAGATGGGGTCTGTAGGTTTGTTCTTAAGTTGAATTTGTATGTAGGTCGGAACTGTATATTTTATAATTGTAGCTGCAGAAAAAAATGTTTTGGTCTCTGTGACAACTGGATTTTAAAAATGTTGGATTCTCATAAGAACCAGGATTAACAGTAAAGCTTCATTACAGACACCTGTGATAACTGTTATAGCTGTTTATTGTAGACTAAGGCTAAAGTACAGGAAATTACTGTCATCCAGAGGTCCGTTTGTAACTAGGGGTCGTCTGTAAGTCGGGTGTTCTTAAGTTGGGGACCTCCTATATATGGGGAGATTTATCAGAAGTTTCTGAGGTAAAACTGTTCCAGTTGCCCTTGGAAACCAATCAGAGCTCAGCTTTAATTTTATAAACGGCTGTGAGAAAATGAAAGGTAAGCCCTGATTGGTTGTTGTGGGCAACTAGAACAGTTCTGCTCTCAGACATTTCTGCTAAATCTCCCCCACAGAGTTATAAAAGTTATGCTAATTACCCTGAGGCGCTCAGGCTACGTCACCTGAGCGGCTCAGGGAGCCTCGCATTTTAATTTATTTTAAAAAATCCTAGAACTGCACCGCGTGAGTGGCCTATCTATGCGTTTTGAGTGAGCAGGATTGGGAGGTATCGCTAACGCTATGGGGGGAGTACAAACATTAAGATTCAAGGCTCCCCGACGCGGTCAGGCTATGTCACTGTAATGTGCATAACTTTTATCGTTTTATATTTCCTCAATCTAGTTATAGAACAAGAAGTCCAGGGGAATGATGTCCCTCAGGAACTTCTTATAAGGACACAACTACCATCAGTAAACGTCCGATAGTAGATGTCCTTTAATGTCACAGTACAGAGATAATGAATACAGTGATGTTACAGCACAGAGATATTGCATACAGTGATGTCACAGTACAGAGATCAAATACAAAGTGAGGTCATTATTATAGTACAGGGATAATACACACAGTGACGTCACAGTATGGGGACTATGCACATGAATATATTACACTATAGGGATAGCACATGCACAGTGATTTTAAATAAATACCATTATACTCTTCATAGGAATAAAACATATAAAAGGTCACCATCTACAGTGTAAAACCACAATATGAGCATAATGTAGATATTGATATCAGGTGCAGGCATCATGTCACAGTACAAGAATAATGTAAAAACTATGGGGTAAAAAAGGGCTGGTTAGGAATGTTTTGTAATCAATCTCTGGAAATGTGTATGTTCCGCACAATCCATTGTCATGCTGAAGCTAAGACACCTAATAAAAAGCATCAAGAACACCTATAAATACATTTGGTTTCTTACCATCTTTATTGTTGAAAAATAAGCTCACAATTTGCATGTGAAACTGTTTCTATGGAAAACCACATAGCAGTTCTGCACATAAATGTGTTTTTATACCTTTATGTGTAGGTGGAGAGAATTTACAATCCGATCCAGCACAAAGTTCGGTCCTATCCACTTTTTGCAGGCACCAATATCCCTGATCACACTTCTAGTATGTTCTCTTATCTACCATCAGAATCAAGAATGATAAACCAGGGACACTAACTCATCCAGCCCGTCCAAGATTAATAGCTAGATCTCAGCATTAGAGAGGGGACATGTATATGTTTCCTGCATCCAGGTCGGGGGGCTCTCGGCATTTGCCCAATTTGCCATGGCGTAACACTAGGCCTGCCTGGCACCTAGAATCTATGTGCAAAAAAGGAGAATCTCATGAATATGAATCTAAAATTGTGTCCCTGGGTGCCAGCGATGCAGAGATGTATATATGTATTTATATACTCCTAACTGTCACTTTAATAGTTAATAACTCCAGTTCCCTGGCACCTAGAAACACAATCCTAAAAAAGATTCATATGCAAGAGGAGATTCTGAGATTCTAGGTGCCAGGGGTTCAAAGCCATAGCCCTCATAGCGCGCTCTCTGATATATCTGTGTGAAGCTCTACAAAAATTGTTTGTGAATTTAACATTTCCTTTGCTGCATATTTTGGTGAATAAACACATGTGGGGTATGTATGAGCTCTTCATATCTCAATGTTTTTAGGAAAGTAGTTTGGAATTGTACACATTTTAGTGGAAACTTAGAATTTTCATGTAATTTTTGCATTTTAGCACAGTTTGCTAAAATGTCTCCTGATGTCCCAAGTACCAGGGTTTTGTGGACTGAGGAAGACTTTCCCTCCCACCCTTGGGGAAACCGCTCCGTCATTGGCAGGTTCCAAAATTAAAAATTCCATCTCCCTCCTCCCCGCCCCTTTACTCCACTGCTCGCTAACCGTGGCAGACAATTTTTGCGCCTGCACGGTCAGCTTGTTCTCGTGGACATGCGCAGAACAAGCAGACTGGCCGCCTGCTCTCAGGAGAGGGGGGCAGCCGGCTCCAATTGTTCTGCACATGCCTGCAAGAACAAGCTGACAAACACATGACATTGGCGGACAGGGATTGTGGACAGTGATGGTGGTACTAGGTATGCCATGCTAATGGCACTTGCCACAAATAGTTTCTTTCAATTTTGCATGGTTCTTGTTCGGTTGAGTCGGGGCTTCTTTCTATTGGTCAACATTATTTAGTCTTATTTATTTCTCATTGAGGTCCGTTCTCTCATATAGAATGATCTGATTGGATGGCAGCTTAGTAGGAGTGGCCATATATTTGTTATGATAGTTTTTCCACTTTCCACTAGTGTTTCGTAGTGTGTAAGTCTAGTAGGAGAGTTTTTTTTCCCCCTTCTCCTGATTATGATCTCTTTTTCTTTTTCTATTTATAGTAGATGAGTTTGTGATACATCTCTTCATAATAAACTTCTCACATAACAACAGATATTATAGAACGTGAAGAGACACCAACTCTGATTTCACCTTTGTTTTCATTGCCCTTCGTGTATAAAACTGGTTTGGTGAGATTATGGATGACACTATTACATCAATACTAATAAATAAGACTCCACACCCAGTGACAAGCCCCTATATATGTAGTCATGTAAGAGAGCTGATGGTATATAGGTTAGGAGTCATATAGAATAAATCACATACCAGCCCCTCCTTATTGTAATGATCTCAATGCTATAGCAATCAGGTTGAACTAGTCATAAATTCTTTCTGCCACAAATGTTTTTACAGATAAAACATATACTTGTCCCTCCCAGACTAAGCTTCTTTATGTAACATCTTTATGGTATTTTATTTATCCTTTAGACTCAGTGTGTGTCAAAGTCTATGACGTTCTCCATAAGTAGAGACACAGAGTAGAAATGCACCCAGTAAGCTCCATATGAACCCTGTGCTGATGTCCAATAAAAGGGCTATATACTATTTGAGCTCATCCTGCGCTTTGTACCATTATATAATAACATAATGTTTTAGGAATGTGTTTATGGGATAATAACCTTTCAATAGTTACTAAGTTACTAGGTCACCAGAAATAGACACAAAGAATAGGCAGCACATAAAACACACTAAAAAGTGTAAAAGTGTTTAACAAACTTTTCATAAAACAGTGGGGGGGACTCAGGGGGGGTCGATATTCCGGGTGATGGGCGGTGTTAGAAATTAGAAAATAAAACATGGAGGAGCGTTTTCCCAAAGGTGGTGGTGGTGGGGAACCGCTTCTCTATAGTCACTCCCAGGGGACGAATGGACTAGTCACTGCTCACATGGCATTGTAAAGTAATATATAACATATCTTTTTTTCTGTAAAACTGATTTTATTTATACAAAAACTGTTTGGCAGTATATGTACTATGCTCTATAAAGACTGGATGGGTCAACTTGTGGCCGGATCCCTTTAAAATCGACGTATTGCATGCCAGTCTTAAAATTCCCCCCAACTCTGGTCTGGTATCCATATCTACTAACAGGCCACTTAGTAAGTACAGCTGCAAACTCCGCCAGTTCAGATCTAAGACCAGAGTTTTTTTGCTACAGTCTCCAACGTTTACAGTGGAGACTATAGTAAATCTGGTGAGCCAGCCTCAACCTAATACCGAACCCCAGAGGTCCATCAGAAAACAACTTGAAGGCTGCTAGAGTATATTTCCTCTGGTGGGGTCACAACAAGATAGCAAATGCAGAACAGAATCGGAGTCCAAAGGGCTATTCGATAGTACGAGGCCGAGATCAGAAAATCAGAGTCATAGAAAACAATAGTACAAGCACAGGCAAGAAATGAGCTGAGATATGCAGTATAACCAGCAAGGTCTGATGGGACCGAACGGACATATAAAGCAGATCCTGGACACACCTCCAGCAGCAGCTGCCCATGAGGCTAGTAACTACTGTTGGACAGAGCAGGGTTTGGCTCAATAAATCGAAACACAGCAAAGGCTAAGTCGCAGTTCTCACACAGGAAACACAAACAAGAATTAACACCACCTAATCTGTCAACTGCCGATAGAGGAATGTTTTGGCACGGGCGTTACATGGAGTATTATAGGCTTGCCTAAAGAGATGGGTTTTAGGAGCACGTTTGAATGTTTGGAGGTTGAGTGTTAGTCGGATGGGCAGGGAATTCCAGAGAATTAGTGCAGCTCGAGAGAAATCAGGAGATGGGAGTGAGAGGTTCGGAGTAAGGTGGAGATTAAGCTAAGATCACTGGCAGATCGAAGAGCACGGGTTGGGCGGTAGACTGAGATGAGAGAGGAGCAGTAGGGAGGGTCAGCATAATGCAGAGCTATGTGGATGAGGGTTATTATTTAAATAAAATATGAGAAAATTTGTAAAAAAATGGAAAAAATAGAGAGGAACATATTCACCCCCTCCCCCAGAAGCATATCTTAGGATCATATAGAACATTATAAAGAACTACTGTGCAACATTCTTGTGAATAAAGCACTTGGGGCTTTATATCATGTTCAGTTCCTGCTCAGTCTTTTCCCTATACTCCCTATAGACTGCTGTGTAATCTGACTAATCTGACACTACAGTGAGCTTCTCTCCTTCTATACCTAGCAAGAAGGAATTCAGAAGAAATTTCAGGGAAGGGGATTGAATCAAAGAGACAGATAAATAAAGAGAGAAGATTTTTTCTTTGATTATGTATGTCACAACGTTTCTTATATTCTCTTGTAGTATTTATTTTTGGCAGCCATTCTTCTAAAAAAAAAAAATTTTATTGATTTCCTATGTTGTAGTCTTGGAGGAGGGCAGCTGCAATATGCAGTCAATCTACCCCGCCCTCCTCACTGAAACTGACATTGCTAACCCGGCTGGGAGGTGTGAGGAGCAAGGTTGATTTCTCTTCACATAGCCAGTGTGGCTCTCACCCCTTCCTTCCCTAGGGAATTGTAATGATTTAGCAGAGCCAAGTCTTTTATTGCAATTTATTATAGAAATTACAAAATTATAAAAATTTGGTATCTCAATGATTGTACTGACTGAAAGAATGAAGGGGAGGTGTCATCCATTCTGCACTGTATAAGCCATAAAAACAAAGCTTACTAGAAAATGACACAATTGTGTTCTTTCGTCAACTTCACCACATTGGGGAATTTTTTCCAATTCGTTACATTGCACAGAATATTAAATGGTGCCACTTGGATGTGCAATTTGTCTTGCAGATAAAACTTCTTCATATGTCTCTGTAAATGGAAAAATAATAAGATTCTGTATCACTTTTGGAATGGGGGAAGTAAAAAACAGAAAAGTTAACACTCATTTTTCACGTGATCACATCTTTTATATGAATCTTTGTGTCCAGCAGATGCATTGCAGAACTGTAAACTGAATTATTTATCTGTTTTGGCCATGGTTAGGTAAAGAAGTATAAGGAATCTTTCAGACTGGCTTTTTTCGATATTGGTATGTCATTATTATTATTATTTTTGTGAATAGCATAGTGACCCATTGATTTCTATGGGTCTGTTCACATACCAGTATTTTCACAGAAGTGAAGACCATGAGGAAAGAAATTGCAGGGTGCTCTATTTTTTTCTCAGTAAGTTCTTCCAGCCACAACCCATCTTTGTGGATTGTGCTCCTTTATACCCCCTACAGAATAATAACGTAATAATAAGCTAAATGGCCACTTATTTGTTCCATGTTTGGGTTAGTACCATCCTTGTGCTTGTTTTCCCACCACTCAAGTGCCCCCTCATTTTGCCCCCTCTTTACTGTGGCCGTAAAAGTTAAAAAAAAAAAAAAAACTATACTCACCTGCTTTGTGCTGTTGTGTTCCTCCGACATGTGGCAGCTGTCTTCTGTCCTGGCGGCTGCCTTGCAGTAAGGCGCTCAGTGCCGGCGACACAATGATATCACTGGGCCGCCAGTGCTCTTACGTGCATAGTGGCAGAACAGGGAATATATTACTCCTTGCTCTTCCACTGCACAAGCCCAAGGGGGCCCAGAGCTCTGTGTACAGCAGTGTATGATCCAAGGACCATACATCTGGCTAGTGTGCTTCCCCCAAGGGTCGGCCTCGGGCCTCTCCCCTCCAGCCGGCCCGGTCATGGTTGTTACGCCCCTGGAATTACCTATTGGTATGTGAATGGTGTCATTGGCCTCTTAATTGACATTGAACTGTAGATGATGTCATTCTAACTGTTTTTCTGTATAGCATGTATTGTTTATGTTGGCCTGATGAAGGCATCATCAGTTCAATGCCAAATAGCGTTGCCTTGTGTGACTTATGTTACAGAAGATTATTTCTACATCTGGATTCCACAGTTGATTCAGCAGCGCTCATCATCTCCCGTATGTTTGTTCTGCCTTCCTTCATATATATGACATTGTCTATACCTATCAGGACCAAGAGACGCCTGACAGTGAAATAACAACAAAAAGGTAAGCACAGTGTGAGTGCACCGCTGTGAGTTCACCAATAGGTGGGAAATTTCAACAGGGAAAACTCAAATATCTCCCATTGATTTCAAAAGACATCATAGATGGATGTGCATCATAAACAGAAGCTCCCAGTCCTGTCTTAGCACAGTTTCTTCTTCAGTACTGAACTTTGGCAATAACCATGGTAGACCCCAAGGGGCGTAACTTGAGGGGGTGCAGAGTGTGCGGTCGCACCCAGGCCCAAGAGGCTTATGGGGCCCATAAGGTCTCACTTTCCCATATAAAAAGACTAGTACTATAAACTATACATTACATACCTGCCACAGACTTTGCACTGGGTACCATCAGCTTCAAGTGAGGCCACTGGTAGACACTCAAAGCCCAGTAAGATTTTCCATATGATCTATAAACATATTTATTGATCTTGAAGTCGTTGAGGAGTTGATAAGAAATGTGTGTGTATAAGTAAAATGATAGAAATACCTCACTTTCAGTTTTCAGCCCCTGCACTGTTTTTTCTTCTTCATTGTTTCATTCATTGACCCATGTGTCCATTAAAGGGGTTGGCCACTTTGCATCATGTTTTTTGTAAGATTTGTGTAAGTGTGGGGGGGAGGATATTAGGTAATTTACCAATATACATCTATTAAAAGTCCTGCTCTGCTTTTGTAATATGTAAAATGAAGCTTCCTCTTTTTAACCTCATCAGTCAGATTGAGGTTCCTGTCCATCAAATGGCTGCGGATTGAGGGTCATGTCTGTCTGTCCATGAACAGACGCCCTGCCAGGACCTTATGATTCTATTAATGAATATGAATAGGGTGAATGATCATGGACCCTCCATGGGGATGGATCACATGACCCTCCATCTGCGGCCATTTTATGGACAGGAATCTCTGGCTTATGAGGTAAAAGAACAGGAGGCTTCAAAAAAGCGGAGCAGACTTCTACTAAATATACATAGGTAAATTACCTAATATCCTGACCTTCACACTTACACACACATTACAAAAACATGAGGTAAGGTGGCCAACCTCTTAAAGTTTTTATTTAACAACATGTCCTATTTTGCCTGTCTTGTCGTGGGGCATGCCTGGAGGTGGGTCCTGGATGGGGGCCGCTTCACCACTTAAGGAGGCACCAGCAGTGCACCAACCAATGTGATTCAATGGGGCAGATTTACGTACCCACTACTGTCGCAATCCCGCAGTGCGTTGTCCGATGAGGATTCGGGGCTGCCGCGATTCACTAAGCTTGTGCGCCCGAGTTCCTGCATCCGTCGATTCTGCGCCGAGGTCCGCCAGAGTTCACCTTCTTCTTCTCGGTGCTTGTAAGTGCCTGTGTTGTGACACAATTCTAAATGTTAAATCCTGCACGTTGTCCAAATCCGCCGGGTTGTCCGACGGCCCACCCCCCATTTCTGTTCCGTACAAGCCGACGGTGATGCGCCAAAATCTGATCATGTGCGCCAAAATCCCGGGGCAATTTGGCACAAAACGGAAATCGGCGGGAAACCTGACGAAAATGTGTCTGACGGACCCTTAGTAAATGAGCCCCAATGTGAGAGAGGCTGCCGACAAAAATACCTCTGCTTGCGCCATTTATCTGACCCAGGCATACTGGATTATGGCCTCACACACATCTGTGTCTCTCACTTAAAGCCAAGTAGAAGAGAAAGCAGTGGGACTGCCGGCAACTAGAAATAGGGTACTGATTTTATTATTTTATCTTTTTTCTAACTACCCATTATTAAGGGGAGATGCTGGTATGAAATACATGTACATGAAGGGGTCCTTCAGCTAAATGTGTATAATAGCAACTAAATGTATATAAATCTTGGGGACCCTGCTACAAAATGTATATAGATTTGGGTGTCATACTACTAATTGTGTATAAGTCTGGCGGTTCTACTACTAAATATATACAAATCTGGTGGGTCCTGCTACTAAATGTGTATAAATATGGGTATCATGCTACTATTTGTGTATAAGTCCTTGTGGTCCTACTCCTGAATACATATAAATCTGTAGGGTACTGCTACTAAATGTAAATCTAGGGGTCCTACTACCAAATGTGTATAAATCAAGGGTCCCTGCTACTAAATGTGTATAAATCAAGGGGCCCTGCTACTAAATGTGTATAAATCAAGGGGCCCTGCTACTAAATGTGTATAAATCATGGGGTCCTGCTACTAAATGTGTATAAATCATGGGGTCCTGCTACTAACTGTGTATAAATCTAGGGGTCCTGCTACTCAATATACATGTCCTGCAAAAAAATAGAAAAAGCTATATTTCACCTTTGTCCATGAATGCCTATAACATCTCTGGTAAAGAAAGGGTGAAACAATGAATTTCTTGTTTAGTTGAAGATGTATTTTGCCACATTTGCATTTGCATTTATATAATACATTTACAGGCTCTGGCTCCTCTACTGTTTGGCTGTGTTCTTATGTGGGCAGGTATCATTTACATATCAGTAATATAAACCTCAATCATTATCATGGGTTTTGTGTATCAAAAGTCACTGATGCACCAATGCCTTTGCAAAATCACAGAGACATCTATTCGCTTAATAATAATAATAATAATAATAAGTCAACTACAGGAGGACCTTGACCTACCATGAATCATATACCCCCAGCCCATAGAACGTGTTACAGAAAGTTCTGTACATGTCTCTTACCAGGCTTCCTCGAACCTATTCTTTATAACCTATTATAACCTATATATTATTTATAACCAGACTTGTTATTAGGACAGCGGCACATTGTGCACTTATGAGAAATATTTTTAGATTGCGCAAGGTCCATTTCTGTATAAAACATCATATAACATTTGAAACATTTAGTTTTTACAACTTGCATGTACTATGTGTATATTATGTAGTGACAGGTATTTTTCCATACCATTTTGTCCCAATGGCAGTCTCTCTTTGACAAAGTCGGTTTTACACAAAGATATTCAGTTAGTGAAATGCAGACAATGGGGGATATTTATCAGTCCAGCTATGAAATAATTGCTTATAGCCAGCACTTGCGATTATTTTCCGCAATACGCCACATTGATGGCAGTGGATTGTGGAGGGCGTGAAGAGGGGGCACAACCTGTCAGGGGATGGACGTGGGTTGGCACAGGGCATTCCTGTTCCGGAACCTCTTGATATATCATATATATGATATATATCATAAGCGGCAGCTTATGATAAACAACCCCCTATATGTCCTTTGTGTTTCATGGGCTGAGAATCTAGATAGAGAGCATCATAGTCAAGTATGATGCTAGGAGTCTCTCAGTTTTGGACTGGGGTTCCTTGTGCCCAGCCTCCATCAACCCCTAGGAAATAGACCTTAGGAGTTTCAAAATGGGTTGACTTCTAGTGCAATTCTAGGGTCCAGTATTGTTTTAGAGCCTGGTCAAATGGAGGATCCTCTGGTGGGCCAAACCTTCAGAATTACTATCCTGTAATGTACCCAGCTATGGTCCACATACCACTCAATTGACTCACTTAATTATAGCTGATTATGGTGCTGAGAATCTGGGTTCAGTCCAAGAAATACAACCTTCAACACATGGTCTGTTTTTCATTGGTGGAATATATCTTTGTGAAGTCACCTAATAACGTTTTATATAGATGGAATATGTAGGAATTGTGTTATTGTGTGATTTACTTTCTTGTAGTTTCAGGTACGGGAGTAAGAGCTCTCCTTACAGAGACTTTACCAATTAAGGCCACCTTGAAGGCATGTGGAGACAGCCATTGATGCTCCACTAGGGGATTTTGGGAAATAGGCAAATATGTTTTCCATGATGGGACAAGGAAAACTTGCCTCTTATCTAACTTATAGAGCAAGCATCAAGCATGACTTTCAGGAAGCCTAATGACATGATGTGAGATTACAGACAAACCAGTATATCTATTCCAAAAGGTCCACATGCCTGCAAGGGGACCTTAATTGGAAAAGTCTCCTTAAAGGGAGCTCTTACTTCCAGACCCTAGTCACCCTAGGCATCCTGAAAGTCATGCTTGATGTTCAGGGGGCTGCCTTATTGGTAGCTAAGAGGCAATGGTAGCTAAGAGGCAGTATATTAATAATTAATTGACCCAATTAATGAATTCATTGGACCAGTATATGAAATAGTTCACAAGGGGGTGCAGTATATTAAATAATTAATTGAGGGGGGGCAGTGTATTACAGATGCGGTCACATGTACTGCTATTTATCCGGCCCTCCAATGGTCTGAGAGGGACAATGAACGGCCCCCTATGTAAAAAGTTTGGGGACCCCTGCCATAATGGGTAAAGTCTCCGTAAAGAGAACTCTTACTTTGCGGACTTATTCTGCAACATATGCGGATAGGCTAAGTATATTTCTACACTTGACTGATGTACTGCTGATTTCTCACAAAGGAAAATCCTCAGCATATCAGTTGGAAATCATCATCCTACATAGTTTTTCTGTGGACTTTTCAATGGGTGGAACATCCTGTAAAACTTTACTGTGATAATTCCTTGCTGATAGATTACGAGCTCTAGTGAGCAGGTCCCTCATTCCTATGGTTTCATCTGTCAATGGTAAAGGTCTTGTCAGGCTAGTGGGTTGTGGATCCACTGGACCACTGCAGACGATGACTCAAGCCACTACCTGGGACCGGAGTCTAAGTGGTACCCGGTTTTCACCAGAGCTCGCCGCAAAGCGGGTTAGACAAGCTGCGGCGTGGTACCACCAGGTCGTTCCTCAGGCGTGACTTGTCTGCAGTGGCGGCCAAGGTTGAGGTACAAGAACGGCAATCAATCTCGTGGTCAAAGTCCAGGCACAGGGTCAGGGCAGGCGGCAGAGATGCAACGTCAGAGTTCAATCCGGGGTCAGCAACAGGAGGTCCAAGCAGAGGGGTACGGGATCACACAGAACAGCAGCACGGAGGATCACTGGTACACGGAAACACGGAGGAGCTCAGGTAACACAGGAACACGGAGAGACACAGGAACGCAGGAGACACAGGAACTCAGGCTAATCGCAGTAAAGCTTTCTCTCAGGCTGTGAGGCACAAAGATCCGGCAGGGCTTGCAGGAAGAGGCAGGCTTAAATAGATTTGGGCAATATGGCCAGCGCCAATTAATGGCGCGCTGGCCCTTTAAATCTTGAGAAGGAGCCGCGCGCGACCTAGCAGTCGGGGACGCGCGCGGACCGCGGAGGGGAGCGAGCCAGGAGCCGGGCCAGGTGAGAAGCGCTGGCGGGGGCTGGGCAGCACAGGTGAGCCCGCGACCCGCGATATGGGTCTCGGGACCACCCGTGACAGGTCTGTAATATCATATTTTATTTGTATGTCTACCCCATGATCTGTAAAGCGCTGCAGAATATAATGGCTCCATAGAAAAAAGATACATTATTATTTTGCTGGTAGTTTTTTGCAACATTTTAAAAGATCTCAAATACTATGTTATTGTTAAAAGATCCTAATTTGCTGGAAATGAATGTATAAATAACATACATAGCAGGTAAACTAGCTTTTATGTACATGAATATACAGTTTTGGATACATTCTGCTATTCCAGGTCAAGATCTGCAAAGAGTTTGTATGTTCTCTCTGTGTTTGCGTGGGTTTCCTCCGGGTCCTCCAGTTTCCTCCCATACTCCAAAACATACTGCTCGGTTGATTAGATTGTGAGCGCCATTGGGGGCAGGGACTGATTTGACAAGCTCTGTGCAGCTCTGCGTAATCTGTGCACTATATAAATAAGGGAATTATTATTATTTAAAAACTTGGAAAACTGTATAACAATTCATGTAGCAGATATGTTTGCTGAGATGTTGATAATGACCCTGCTTTCCCTGAAACAGATATAATGTAATATAGAAATTAAACTTCGAAAATGAAAAAGAGGACATCTCAAGGACATATAGTTACTGCAGATTTCTTTATTTTGGGAAGAGGTATCCCTTATCAGGTACGTCAGACATTACGAATGCTGAGAAATGTCCGAGCTCTTTAAGTTTTGTAGGTAAAGCTTTTTCAATGCAAACACAGCGGCTTCGAACAGCAGTCCTCTGCCGTACTGCGTAGAAATCCTTAGCACAAGCAGCACTGTGTATATCTCCCACTGCTCTGCAGCACGCACACAGAGCTGCATCTGTTCCCTGTGTCCAAGGACACAGCTAGGTCACTGTTCCTGAGGTACGGCTGGAGAGAGAAGAGTAGCTTTATAATGATGCCTCCTGGATTAAATATTCGGGAAATGATGTCTAAATGCATGGAACATAAAGTTTGATCTGGTTTAGTAGAGAATTCTCAATATTAGCTATTGTGGGGAGGGGGGTGGAATAAAAAGTTGCTTTTTATAACACAAGACATCTATAGGCATATTCTATCAATGTTATGTGTTACCTGGTTGATATCACAGCTACATATTCCATAGTGCTGTGCAGTAAATGGTCTCACGTCTGATCCTGCCATTAGTGGGTTAATGCTGGATTTTCACGTGGCAGATTTTGTCGCCAAGATCTCAATGACTCGTCACTCATCTGAATGGAAGGTGAATAAATCAATGTACTGGACGCCAAAGCAACCCCACGAAGATTGAAGAATCTGATTTTCACTCCAGGGTATAAGATCTTGTGATGGATTTTTACAGAATAATTTATGGGTGAATGTCTGGCAAAGAGAATGGGGCTCATTTACTAAGGGCTCCGAGGCCGCACTTTCGTCGGGTTTCCCGAATTTTATCCATTTTGCGGCAAGTTCCGCCAGGATTTTGGGGCACGCGATCAGATTTCTGGGGGCGTGGCCGTCGGACAACCCGATGGATTCGAAAAAAACACAGAATTTAAAAAACGAAATGTGTCGCAACATCAAGCACTCACATGCACCGGGAAGAAGCAGGTAACCTCCGGCAGACCTCAGCGCAGCAGCGACACCTACTGGATATCGGGTGCATGACCTTAGTGAATCCCTGCAGAACCCGAATCCTCATCGGACAACGCGCCGCGGGATCGCGACTGGACCATGTAAGTAAATGAGCCCCAATGTTTTTTTATATCTCCCAAATGTCAAAAATAATAAAACTTTTCCCCAAGTGATCAAACACTGCAGCTCCCGGATTTTGTTTGGGACAGATAGCATTTTATGACAGATTTTTAAAACCTGAACAATCCCTTTAAATAATGTGGTACCTTTCGAACCAATGAACTGCTACAGATATAGTTTTATTTTCTGAATATACAATCGGCCAGCAAGTGCAATGGTGGTAATTCTGATTTCTCGTGTCAACCTTTAGGCAAGGGTGAAAATGTCAATCACAGATAAGAAGGAGACATTGGCCAATGGGTGCTTCCAGGGCACACCCAGTTGACTTGGTCCCACTTCTGTTGCACTTTGCAGGCTGATTTGTATATTTCTGCATTGCTACAGTGCTTTTTATGTTTTTTCTTCATTTAACACACATTTACAGTACTATTATTGTGTATTCTTAAACACTCATTACATATTCAGTGGCTTGGAATTTTTCAGGCTTTTCTGCAGCAATGAGCAGAGAGGTCACAGTGAATGTGTCTTGATTCACAACTGTGGATGTTCTGAGACCATGTGAGCATAGAAGAGGTCTAGTAAAGCTCAGTATCTACAGTGGTGCTGCCTTTGGTGTCTGCATTTTATTGGATAAGCAATACAATGGAGGGCATTTATCAATTTTGGAGCAGGGTGTGTGTAATTGGCGCACACATCGTTCTATAATTTTCACTGGGATGTTGGATTATGGTGCAAGGGGTTAATGAATTGGCACAAGACCGAAAAGGGTTAGAACTGTCTCCCCATTCATGAAGGTAAAATAGAACTCTGTAGACCAGCTTTATGCAGCCAAGTGTGCGCCTAAAATTGCACCAAAAACAGTGTTGGGAAACTAGAAGTGCAGGAAAAGATTCAGGATTTAAAACATGCGCCCGAATTGTGCGCCCAAAAAATATAAAAAGCGTTGAAGTAGGAACATTCGGACATTCTTCAGCAAATCCTGATTGTCTTAGTGGTTAGCATTACAGCCTTGCAGTGCTGGGGACCTGAGGTCCCAGGATCAACATCTGCAAAGAGTTTGTATGTTCTCCGTGTTTGCGTGGGTTTCCTCCGAGTCCTCCAGTTTCCTCCCACACTCCAAAACATACTGGTAGGGTGATTAGATTGTGAGCGACATTGGGGACAGGGACTGATTTGGCAAGTTCTGTGCAGCACTGCGTAATCTGTGTGCGCTATATAAATAAAGGAATTATTATTAATTATTATTACATGTTCCTGTCTGCGGGAATCGTCTCTAATGCAAATTTAGTTACTTGTTATGAGACTTTTTTTTTAGCTTAGAAAGGGATTTAGTAAAGCATTCTCATTCTTTTGTACCTGTTCAATTTAGTGTCTATAATTTGTACTTGTATTATGCAATATGTAACCTCCCTTAATGAATGTATAGCACTATGTAGTTAAAGGGGTTGTTAGAGAGTAAGAAAAAATAGCAAGCTGTGCCTGGTAAGGCATTGCATAAAAAAATAAACTTGTACTTACCTTGTCCAGTACTCCTGGTGCCCCATGATGCAGTACCACTGTGCCCCTATTTGTTTACAGGGCACAGAAACTCCACTCAAACAACTTTTTTTTTTTTTTTTTGTACTTACGGTAAGTACGCTAGTTTTTTTTTACTCTCAGACAATCTCTTTAATGGTACTACATATATTAAAAAAAACTACCATCAAAATCCATTATGTTTTACCAGGGACAATTACTCATAGATCCAGGAATCTTCTTAAAATTGTTAACCATGGCCCCCTTTCTTCAAAAATCAACTTTTATAATTATGCTAATGAGTCAGAAGGGCTCTGGGAGGTGCTCTGGTTCACAGACTTTTACAGTGTCTCACCAGTACCACCCTCTACCCTGCTACCTCTGTGCTTCTCCCCTCTGCCTGATTTAAGGTCACAAAGCTGAAGGGGGAACTACACACTTTAACAGCCTGTCAAGCTACAGCACAAATGGACTGTGGTAATGCCCACCAGAGCCCTTCAGGCTCATTAGCATATTTTTACAAGGAAGGAGGCCATTGATAACAAATATAAGAAGATTACCACAGTCACGGTGCCTGGATCTATGAGTAAGTGTCCCTGGTTTACCATCCTGGATATTGATGATAGATTTCCTTTAAAGAAATAAAATAATATTAAATTCTTGCAGAGAAAGAAGGATGTGGGAAGTTTGGGTTTTTTACAAATAGAAATGGATGGACGGATGGGACTGTAAATGCCTTAATGCCCAATCTACATAATAAACATACTGGTGCATCCCTTAAACCTGATGCCAGGTTTTAAAAATAGATAAGGGCAGAATGTGTGTGTAGAGCCTCTGTTTTGCCACCTATGGCATCCTATTTTTAGGGAATTTGTGTCTGAATAATATTAAAAGTGTTATATATTCAGTGCATACTTGAAAAATCCTTGACAATCCTGAGGAATAGTGAAATCCAATCGCCACCTTTAATACAAAGAAACACACCGTGTGACTTATGTGTGACAAATGTTAATTGAACCAAATGCACAAGTGCGATGACACATGAGCCAGGCTGTTCTTATCCGCTGGTTAAATAACCAGGCAGGCTTAATAAATATTCTGCAGCACTTTACGAATTGTAAGGTGAATATTTGGGCAAAATGAGACCTTATAGAGTAATAAAATCATCATCCGCTTATGTAATAGGAGGGGTTCCTGCTCACAAGAGCTTACAATCTATCAGAGAGTGTAAGATCTCTGAGACTTTTTAACTAGTCCATGTTCATGTGATACAGAAAAATTACATTGTTGCAGAAAAATGTCACGTATGAAGATGTCAGCGTAAAGACACAAGTTAAGGTTTGTTAAAACCTGGTGTGGATTTTACAGGGTGAGAATATAGAAAGGATGGATGTTATATCTGCCCTTTTTTTCACTTAACTCCTTGCTTCAAAAATTACTTCAAGAAAACCTGAATGTGTTCTTAACCTCGCTGTTTAGTTTAATGCATAATTCAGAAATCTCAAAGGAATAGCGTGGTAATGATGAGATGCCATTGTTTAAAATGTATGTGAAAGCCTCTTATTATTATTATTATTTATTGAATAATTCCTCTTAAAGAGGACACAGAATAACAATATTATCGGTGAGGTTCTGGGGCCCTCTGATCACGAGAACAGACCTCACTTAATCCAGACAAAGTTCTCACTAATTGAATGAAGCAGTTTAGCATACGTCCTTCCACTCTATACAATAATAAAGGAGCGCTGACTGATAGCTGAGCGCTGTGCTCATTAATTTCCTACTAGTATTTAAAGGGTGTTCCCATGAAGACAAGATTCTTAAATATACGCAGGATAACAAAATATCACATTCTCTAATTCACTGTTATTAACAAAAATACAGCATTTCACAGACATAATTCCAACCTCTATCAGTCCTGGTGTTTACAATTTTGGTTGCCCTAGGATTCGACTGTAAATCTTCTGATTATGGTAGGGCAGATCCTTCTCATGAATAGCTTCTCTTGTCTGCACACTGCAGTGCTCTCTGCCTGCTGCCCCTCCCCCTTGCATTACAAGACTAGCTCAGACACTTCCTGAAGGCAAGCAGTAGCGTGCAGAGACCTTCTCTGCAAAATACAAATAAAATCTTTGTAGCAGAGGAAAGAGGCAAATGCAGAGCTGACTGTGTGTGTTATAGCTGTGATGTAGAAGAGCTGAAGTGTGTCATTGTCTGTTACATACATCGATCTTGTCATCTTGCATCTCTGATCTGTCTCATGAATGAAAAAGAGGGTGTCGGCTAGACCTTATGGGTGCTAACCACCGGTATGGAGAATCAACGACAGTGAACCACTGACTCAAATCCAAGGCAACATTAAAATTAAAATAAAGATTAATATGGTACAACACATATAGTGTTAGGGGCATAAAACCAAACAAAATATGGTATATAAAATCCTTTTGACGGGTTTTAGGTGGGGCGACCCTTTCTCAAAAGTAGGAATCAGCAGAGCTTACTGTGTGTGTGCTAAAGCTGTGATGTAGAAGAGCTGAAGACTGTCTGTTATATACATTGATCTCATCTCTGATCTGTCTCATCTCTCTTTTAAATAGAATAAAATTTGTTTAAATAAATACATTTAAATAAAAGTGTAGATAAACCCTGTACCCTGATAATCTAAGCACATTGTCAGCACACAGCATCTCATAGCAAAGAGGGATCATGAAGTATCTGCTTAGAGAAGCCCCACCCACACTCTGGAATATTACACTAACCATCACTGAGTTATATGAGCTAAAACAGAAATAAAACAGAATAACATGTTAAAGTAAGGACAATACAAGAAGCAGGACTGAGAAGACCACAACAGGTGATATCAGTTCACTACATCAAATTATGATGAGTATAAATTCACCTGCAAAAACATGTATAGGAAGGGTGAACTAAAGCTTATTAAAACATAACTTTTAATATATTCAATAAAAGGTCATAAAGTACCTCAGACCAGAGCCATACTCCATCCAACACCAGAAGAAATGGATAGCAGGAATAAAACAGACAATTTTACATCAATACGCAATGGATAGATCTCAGATCAAAAGATAATAAACCAGAAGGAACTCACCCATGACGAGGAGTCAGGAGCCACGAAAATTGAGCAGGAATATGGAGCAGCTACTGTCAACAGAAGGGGGTCCCAGACCAGGAGAAGATGAAGGCACTGCATCCAGGTATCCCTAAATCTGCTCTGTCCCTGCTCTCCAGAATAGCTCCTGTCCTAACAAGGACAGTCCCAGGAGATTCCTAAAATCTAAAGGTCCCTAGGATTGCCGTAGAATGCCTTCCCAACGCGTTTCCAGATCCGACATCCAGGAGGATCTTTCATCAGGGGAAATAAGACAAGCTGCATAAATAATGTCAGGTTGGTCACGCCATGGACAGTGGTCCTACAAAGAACACAGTGGTATATCTTAGTGGCTCCTCTAAGATACACCACTGTGTTCTTTGTAGGACCACTGTCCAATCTATTATTGTAATTAAAGCCAACAAACAAAATAAAGTTTTAGCACAGCTGGAGAGAGCCTTTGATAACAATTCCAGTGATGCCTGTATCATGCTGCTGGCTTCTTCCTAGCCTGAGATATATCTGGTATATTTAACATTGAATTCAGATTCAGCTATTTTTGAGGTGGGTGGGCACTCCCAGGTTGTGACATCAGCTCAGGGCAATGAAGCCAAAACAGGACAGCAGCCCCCTGCAAGCAAACTAGATCGAGTCATTGGGATGGCAGAGTCCCTGTGTTGTCATCATTATCTCCTCTCTGCTCTGCTATCTCTTCTTCCTTCACCCCTCCTTCCTCTATTATGCGACTCTTAATTGACCCCATGCTGCAAGCAAATATCTGTGAGCTCCTGACTGCAGGAGGTACAGGGGAGACAGGAAAAGCTAGTAGATCAGAGAGGAGATAATAATGATGACAAACAGACTTGATCACTCCCATGACTCAATAAAGTCCTCTGGCAGGATGCCAGGTATAATGTTATATATTTTTTTAAAAGTGAGTGGAGCCAGTAATGTTAATTATGAAAGCAGATTGGGAAATAGTATTTAAAATGCTAATACAGGCTATAATGTGTCATTACTGTAGATTCCCTGTAAAGTATCCAATATTCCCCAAGAATCGAGGCCTTATTTGACCGTTAGCATGCAAAAAGTTTGATTATTATAAAAATAAGGTTAGAACTGCCCTGCCTCTGAAGGGGTTAAGTTTTCACTGTGCTGTTATTTTTACGCCACAATCCTTCCCCATTACTTACTGAAAAATGAATCTGTGATTTGGAAGTGTGCTTTTTGTAAAGTAAAAATTTCCAGGCTGTGAATATTTTATTGCCTGTTTTAGTGCAGCTAGCTTCTTTGCAACTCGTGTCATAAATTCAAGCTGGAAACGAATAAACAGCGTATTTGTGAGCGATGTGATTACAGAAATTGGGATCCCGATTCTATTCTGCATCATCTGTGGATCTGCAGAGCAAAATTAATGAGAAAAATAGGTCTTGGCCCATTTTAGAACAATTATATTTGCGGCGGCTCAGTCCAATGTCTTTATCATTACATATAAATAGCTGTCATGTCGGGAAGCAGCCATGCTGAAATACTAATTACTTCTCGGGCTCCTGAGAAGAGACGGAGCAAGGGAATCTTAAGAAACAATAAGGAAGTCGATGTATTTTGTAATAATGCACTTATCATTTATTGCTGAGCATCTAAAGACTTGGATATAAAGCCGGGTGACATTTATTGGAATATTACAAAGACTTCTAGGTTCGGAATCCCATTCTCATCAATATATGTTGTATCCAATGTGTCACATTATTCCTCATCTGTCCCTGCAATACATCCCCCCGATGCCGGTTGTGGCACACTTCTCCGGTGACGTGAAGCTTTCCCCAGTGTAGGGTTTAGCGGGGTCTGACTACATTGAAGGCATCTAACCAAGTACTGAACAGGGAGCTAATAAGATCAATGTATTAGTATTCAGGTCAGGGAATCAAGGACATCCTTTACAAGTTCAAGTGTTTGTGCTTGGAGCACCCATTACAAAAATACAGACTTCGATAATCCTTATATTAAGAGAATGTGCAGCCGAAAGCATCAATTATTAAGGTTAATATTATGAAAATGCCATTTTCATGTCCCTTCTTAACAGCTTAACCCAATTAAATATTTAAGCAGACACCGCAGCCGGGCGGACGCATGTTGACTTCATGATTTAAGGCACAAAGTGAAGAGGGGGGGCCGTGCATTTAGCTGGGTTGTCTAATGGATATTTGTAGGGAGCAGAGCTTACCTTACAGATAGCAAGCTCAACTCTACTTAGTGGGATTAAAGGGTTGACATAAAAAAGCTGGAATAACGTAACCCACGACATGCCCTGGTTTCTTAATATAACAACTGTAATATATGGGAAGAGGGCAGATTTTCTTTTTTTCGGGCAGACATATGGACAAGTTATGCTTACATCTCGCTTTAACCCAGAACAGTCCCCTTCCTAAAATGAGACTTAGGGGGTATTTATCAGGTCTTCTGCACCATGCCAGCACCAATTGCTACCACTTGCGATTATTTCCCCCTTACCGGCACCTCCATGCCAGGGCATTGTTGGGGGGGGGGGGGTGAAGGGGGCGCAGGTGGAAGAGAGTGGGCCGGCTTGGGGTATTCCATGTGAAAATTCTCAGGCTGCGTTTAGTTCTACGCCGAAGCCTCTTGATTTATCAGGCTGTACTGGAGCAGCAGTGGGGCTGTCATACACTGATGCTAGTATGATAAATAACCCCCATAGACTGCATCCAGTTGGGGTTTAACTATATATTATTATTATATTTTCAGAGCAAAATGAGTTGAAGATGTATAAGCATATTTTTTGTGTAGTTTTTTAAATCTATCTAGCCTTATGATGGGTGTAGAGTGGCATGGTGAGAATAGGGAAAAGCTACAGGTTTCAAAGACGGCTAAGACACAGGTACAAATACATGCAGAAACATGTCTAGTTAATGAGATTTGTTAAAAAGTGGCCAACTCCTTAGCCTATTTTACCAAATCCTGCAACACTTATATGATCCTTACCATACAGATTGTTACAATATCACTGATGGGAGAAACAGCTGCAGAGTTCTGTTATATTTCAGCACTTTTCACAGTGTTATGAGCTTGCACAGAGCTTAGTGCACAGGCATGACAAACATAACATTTGCTATTATAAGAATCTATCCACAGCAGCACACTCATATAACACTATAAATCCATAGTAGAAGGAATTGCAACATCATATGTCCAGAAATTAAAATCCAGGAATCCAGGAAATAGCAAGTGACAACATCCATGTAGGTGGAACATAGCTCCCTTCTCTATTAGTGCTTCGCTGTAAGGAGTCTGGATTATGGGTCCTTGTGGAAATGACAACCCTTCATGCTGTTCACATAGGAGTGTTGGCCCTGTCTTTAGGAGTGAGGACATAGAGGTCATGGTATATCGTAAAAAGGGTACACACCAGAGGCTTTACTACAGTGGTATCAGCCATAGCAGCTGCCATGGGGCCCGCAGTGTCAGGAGGCCTGGTGTCTGACCTGACACACTAATGAATGGAGGATGTGCACTATTATATACATATTATGCTCCACATCATTTATAACAGAGCTCATTTTCCACATTACACAGCATAACTAAGCAGCACAGATAAGTAACGTTGGGGAAGATGAAGGGGACACCAGAATGACAGAACTAGGGAATTTTCTTCTCTAATTGCTGTACCTACCCCATGTAGCCAGCAGCTACTGGGACAGATGTGGGTGCATACGTGTATAAATGTGTATAAGAATGTACAGAATACTATGTAGATTTTTCCCCATAACCCGTGATATTTTTGCTCTCCAGAAAGGCATCCAGGCCTCTCCTGAACATGTACATAGAGTAAAGAACCTTTGTCTATGGTGATGGTCAAATCGCCTCTCCTGTAGGCGTAGAAGATGCTCCCTTGTCCTGGTCACAGACCTAGGTAAAAAAATAACTTTGGAAAGATCCTTGTACTGCCCGTTCAGTCATTTGTACATTGTAATAAGGTCTCCCCTCAGTCGTCTGTTCTCTAAACTGAATAATCCCAAATTTAGTCTAGTCTGTAAGGAGTTGAATCATTGGAAACTTTAACAGCTTCTCCTGATCTATCTGTAAGTAGCGAGACAGTTAGTTTAGGCACATCGTTATGTGACAGAGAAAATAGGACAAAGAAGCACATTTCCTTAAATATATTTCATAGTTTACTATTATCTAATCTCCGTGAGACATTTATGAAATGAATGAAAAAAATATTAGAACATTCTAGTTTTACTGCAAGTTACATACAGTACTTCTAAAGTAAGTGCATAAATGCACTTTTGTTAAACACAAAGCTGATCTGAACATGGTGAAGTGTTCTGGTTTTTACAAGGGAACGTCATGGAACCTCAGATGTGTGACTGCATAGTGTAACTTTTGGATTTTGTAACCCTCTGTCTGCAGTTCTATAGAACCACTATGGTGGCATCTAGTACAACCTCTTATGCAAATTTGATCTGGGGACTGTTTGCAAACAAAAATGTATCTTTGGATTTATAACCTCCCCCCTCTTTCAAATTTGAGTGTCTGCAATACAGGAAGTGGATACATGATGCTCCAGCTGGACGCAGGCCTCCCCACGTTCTGTATGTATAACATAGTGATTAAGTGCTCTCTTTGTTATGTTTTCTTGAGAGGGGAAATTACTTTGCACTTATGTTTTACAACCTTGCATCTTAATTGCACTTTTGATGTTACGGGAGTATTACGGTACTACGAAATCATGGCTTTACAGATCGTTCCACCGAATTTCTACAGGATGAGATATTCATTTAAAGGAAGACGATAACGGGTTAAAATGTGTAAATGACAAATTTGGAGAATGTGGATTTTAATGAAACAGTACTGTTGACAAAAAGTAGCGCTGCCACATGTTCAGTATGTGATCATGATGTATTCCGCACACCCACTCACACAAAACCTGACGGCTACCCACCCTGGATCTTACCGAAAGCAGTAAACAAAAGCTGGAAAGGAGGGTGCAGGATGGAAAGCAGATAGTCCTTAAATTGTTTATACTTCCCAATGTTTACTTAGAATGATATTAGAGAAGTGCTCACATACTCGGATGCTCCGAGAGATTCTCTTGTGTTTTTCTGGCTGTACAAACAATTGGTGTGGGTTTTTTTTGTGGGAGATAGTTTTTGTTGTATAGGGAGCAGCATCTATTTAAAACTGAAAGGCAAAAGGGAATATATTTCTGAAAAACAATATGATCAAATTTGGGTTTTATTACAAACGTTTTGTGCTTGAAGGTGTATATGTGGCTATTTGTATAAGTGCACATAGTCCGGATAGACTCACACTTGCAACTGGAGCGCGCACAAGGGGCCGAAGTTGCTTGGTTTCTGCTCTTAACTTTGCCGTCATAATAACCCAATGTTACTGGAGGACTATATAGGGCATGGTATTAAAAGCACCAGCCAACCATCTAATGTCCATGGGGGGTCTTCTGATGTGCCCCTGACAGATCATATTGAGAGAGAAATGGATTATTACATTTGAATGTTCAATCCTATTACCATGTGGTGCCTGAAGTATCTATCACTTGTCACTCTCCTCACTCACACCTTACCCATGCTTGACCAACTTGAGGAGGCAAATGTATGGTGGAGGCAGATGAGAAGGTGAACACCATTGAATATATACTGCCACCTTAGTACTGTATACTAAAGACACATGTAAGGTTCTTCTTGCATCACTTCTCTTACCTACTACCTGAAGGCAGATGTGTGAAACAAGCTCCGGCAGGGGTGTCCCAAGTCAACCTACGGCAGAAGAGTCAACCCTACCAGGGTTGCTACAGAACTCTCTGCAGGACTTGGGTTTATGCATTATGATGTACTGAATGGAGAGCTATCCAAAGGATTTCACACTAGTATGATTTCTCATACATATCTCCATGGATTTTGGTTGGTTTTGGTGACTTTGGTTAAATTGAGATCAATATCAGTACAAGACAAAGCCTGTGGGCAATTCAGTAGTACTGTTCTAGAAGAAATTATGTATGGACCTGTTCCCTGATTTATCCTTTAAAAAAAAATCTATCATCAAAATGTGATCTGGCTTTACAGACTGTCTTAACCTTCCAGCTGCTTCCTCAGCACTTGTGCAGTGAGCAGAAAGATCATTAGCATAATTTTAAAAGTGATTTTAGAAGAATTTTGTCCATTGTTGCTCTCCTTCTAAATTCAAGTTTTAAAACTTATGCTAGTGATTCTGCGCTGATCTAGCTTTACAGGCTGTTCTACTGTCTCACCCTCCCCCTGTTTCCTCAGCAGTGAGCAGGAAGAACATTAGCATAATTTTAAAAGGTGATTTAAGAAGAAAGAAAGCCATGGATAACACATATAAGAAGATAACCACAGTCATGGAGCCTGGACCTATGAGTAAGTGCCACTGGTTTAACGTGGTGGATTTTGATGGTAGCAATATGATTATTAACTACAGCATACAACAGGATTCACTAAAATCCAATTGAATTTAATAACTTTTTGCTGTGGGATTTGTGGAATAATAAATAATACTGTATACAGGCGGTCCCTGACTTACAGACACCTGACTTACAGACGACCCCTAGTTACAAACGGACCTCTGGATTTTGGTAATTTACTGTACTTTAGCTCTAGGCTACAATAAACAGCTATAACAGTTATCACAGGTGTCTGTAATGAAGCTTTATTGTTACTCCTGGTTCTTATGACAACCCAACATTTTTTAAATCCAATTGTCACAGAGACCAAAAAAATTTTTGACTCGGGTTACAATAATAAAGTATACAGTTCGGACTTACATACAAATTCAACTTAAGAACAAACCTGCAGAACCTATCTTGTACGTAACCTGGGGACTGCCTGTACTCAACGTCCTCTAGGTCGCTAAAGGAAGAATAATAAAAAAAAACCTGCAAGTATGAACTCAGCCTTAGAGAATACAAAACCCTAGATTGGGTATATGTTTCCTTCATTACGACATAGGAGGGACCAAGTGCAGGCAGATGTTTAACATGAATGAAATTAACAAGTCTGCTAGGAGTGCTATCTAATAAATGTATGAGCTCTTGACAGACACACTTGTCATCTTCACATTTTCTTTCCACAAGGTCAGGTTTGCTTGTCACTGGTGACACGGAGCAGTAGTCACTTGTCAACACTTTATATTAGCTTCATAGAAAGATGTTGAATCATCCATAACTAAGAACACACATGTTAACCTGTGCCTTGCCGAAGGCTGAATGCTGGTGTCTGAGATGTGGCCAGGGGTGTAACTTTAGGCGGTGAAGAGGTTGCGGTCGCACCAGGGCCCAAGAAAATTAAGGGGCCCTTATGGTGTCACTTTCCCATATGAGAAGACTATTACTATAAACCATACATTATAGTTGGGGGCCTGGCACAGACTTTGCACTGGGGCCCATCAGCTTCTAGTTATGCCACTGGATGTGGCCACATGTGGTATTAGTTTCATTACTAATATATGCCATTGGTAATTATTTAATGAGTTACTAAACCTAAACCAAGTAAAACTTGGCAATTTTTTTATTTCAGAAATGAATAGAGCATGTGATAATAGTAAACTTTGTAATATATTTAATTAAGTAAAGCAGCTTCTATATGTCCTTTTTCTGCTTCTTTATCCAGTAGCGAGCAGATCTAAAAACATCTAGGAGAACAACTGAAAGAAACACATGCGAATGATGAACTCTAACTAGAAAATATTTCCTTTGATGATTCCGCTTTCATTAGTATAAATTCTTCAAATTATAATCGAATAAAAATCTTTTTTTTTTTGCATTGTGTGCAAAGGAATTATGATATGTTAATGCTTCTACTTGCTGTCTCATATAGTGACATAATCAGTTTTTCCACCCATTTTAGTATGTACACATAAAAAGCCCTAAAAAATGTGCTGAAAACCCAAACTCGGCTTATACTCGAGTAAAAAAATATATCAAAGTTGTGCCAGTTGTGCTAGCGTTGCGCTTGGAAATGCAGCACTAGCTGTACGTGTGACCGCACTCTCAGTGATTTTATGCACCCATGGTACAGATGCAACGTTTAAGCCCCTCAATGAGGCCTTATGCCTAATTGGGACTGTGATCCCTGATACTCATTGTGCTGCTTTCCATCTTTGTGACCTCAACGGTTTGTTTCTGCTCCTCATAAAGACCTGACAGACTACATTTAAAGAGGTTTTCCCACCATCTCTATTGTCAGCCCCCCACTCCAAAGTATTACCTCCACCACTGATGCGAGTTTGGCAGTGAGAGCAACATATAGCGTCAGAAGAGAAGTGGGCTAGTGCTGGGTGACCAAGAGAGGTAAGTGTTAGCTTTAGTATGTTTACATTTTGTAGGATATTCACAATGGAGGAAAGTTATTGTACTTTGTTAAGTTCCCAAAGGAGATTACAAGGGCATGGAGCCACTAAGAATGCTGGGTAGTATACAGTGTAGGGACATTAGCGGTGGGGCCTAGAAGAGGGATGTGACATAGAAAACTATACTTCTCCTTGGCATGCTACACATACTGCAACGTTTATCCATCTATCCAACTTTAGAAAGTTGTAAGATGTACCCCTCCCCTACCTCCCATGTGTCCTATTATATGGAGAAGGATCCTTGGGATCCCCTCAAGCACCCAGGTCATGTGTGACTACTACCTCTACAATAATACACTCCTGCAAGAAGCTCACATCACAATCTTTTTCTAATAATAAAACCATAGAAAACTGAAATAAAATTTTCCATTAATGTTATTCCCTGTATCTTTTATAGTATAATGAAGATCTGAATGGTTAGAAACTGTATTCACAGAGGGAGATATTGATTGTAGTTGCTAGCACTTCAGGTGATGTGACTGTACAAGGTGCCAGCCGCTATTAAACAATATTCATCATCCTGCTGCTTTTTGCCAAAGGCATCTATTGACTTGTATATCTTGTCTGTCAGTAGATATTTATTCATAGATTGTTCAGACCGATTGTATATTACTAATTTTAGAATGTTCGGACGATAGTAGAGCAACATATGCAATATCTGAGATTTATGAATGGAAATGAGAAAAGTTAAGCTATCAAAGTTGTACAGTGATCTTCGAGTTCTAATGCGCCATACACATCTTCGTGTCGGGGTTCCTTAAAGGGATTGTCCCAATCCACAGGATAGGGGATCACAATTTCATGTGTGAAACCTCATCTCTACTGAGAACGGACCCCAACAACAACAAGAATGGGGGTCCCATTTTCAGTAATTGATGGAGTAGCAGGTCAAGCATCCATCCTGCTTTGGAAGTGCTGGAAATTGCTGAGCACACTGGGGCTTATTTACTAAGGGTCTGCGGATCGCACTTTCGTCAGATTTTCCGCCATTTTTGGGATTTGCGCCGCTGTGACAGGTATTTAACTGGGGATTGTGTCGCATGCGAACGGATTGTGGCACAGCTCTCCTGGCTTTCATGCGACAGAAATCGGGGGGCGGGCCATCGGACGATCTGACTGATTTGGACTGAGTGCGGGATTTAACTTTCAAATTGTGTTGCAAGACCAAGCACTTACATGCACCAGGAAGAAGAAGGTGAACTACGGCCGACCTGAGCGGGGAAGCGACACATGCAGGAGATCGGGTGCACGATCTTAGTGAATAGCGGCACAGTGCATTATAGACGGACAATGCACTTTTGGTGAACACATCAGGACAGGTAAGTAAATGTGCCCCACTATCTCTGCTTTGCTATCTCTGGCACCCTATTTCTAGCACACCAGTTTATGGCAGTATAGGAGATACCTAATATAATACAGGGTTCTGGGAACAGACTAAAGACACAGACAGAGGCAGTTGGCTCTAAGACTAATTCCATTGCTAACTGTCCAAACCTACTTGTCTCACATTAACAATGAAGGCAGCAGAAATACAAAATTGTGTGGTAGAAGGAAAATCTAAATACAATCAGAAGGGCATTACAAAATTGGTCTATAGAAGTCACAGAACTAAATGAAAGCAGAAGTGACACGTGTGGTGCAAATCGATCCATCTATTCAGTAAACATAAGCTACTGTTCACATTAGTCGTGTCAGAGTGAAAAACAATAACCCATTCTTTCACATCCTCAGCTATACTTTACAGAGAAAGGATGCCTCTGGCACAATTGTTACACCTGTTACACCTGTGCTGTTCTTAATAAATTATGTTAATGGGACTCTCTTCCTGTCACTTTTTGGGTCCAAAAAATGACATATACATCCACTAGTATGGACATACTAGTGCATGTAAATGTCACTTTTTGGACATATTAGTGCATGTATATCTCACTTTTTGGACATATTAGTGCATGTATATCTCACTTTTTGGACTTTTTGGACATACTAGTGCATGTATATGTCACTTTTTGGACTTTTTGGACATACTAGTGCATGTATATGTCACTTTTTGGACTTTTTGGACATACTAGTGCATGTATATGTCACTTTTTGGACTTTTTGGACATACTAGTGCATGTATATGTCACTGTTTGGACTTTTTGGACATATTAGTGCATGTATATGTCACTTTTTGGACCCACCAGTGTATGTATATGTCACTACATTCATATTGAATTCATTTTATAGTAAATATTAAATAATAGTTTGTACTATTGGTGTGATGATGATCAGTCATTCATTGCCAGTCTGGTGTTGGCACTCCACCATTACTACATCTTTTAGCGCCCCAATATAGCTCATTTTTGCGCAATTCATTGCATTTTGTTCTGGGAATCATAAACAAATAAACTAAGTAGAATCTGCTCCAAACTCTCCAGTCGTGCTTTAGGGCAGCTATTAGTTGGTCTAGTTTACATCAGAATTTTCTGGGGACTGGTCTGGGCCACAACCCCCTTTTTATGTGGCCCCACCCCCTTTGTGTCAATTTGTAAGAAATGGTTGAAATAAATGTGGTGCACAGGTGCGAATTAACCTAGAAATTTGGCATAGACAAGTTGATGAATCTCCCCTAATAGGTCTTACACAAGATATTCAAAAGTATAAACTGTAACATATGCATCTTTGAAGGGGGTCTACTAGCTTCCAGGTCACGCAACAAGTAAAGCAAAGGGGACATGGATGCCCCTAAGTGACAATTATTAATAGCATATTTACAAAACTTCAGATGAAATACCCTCCCTAAGGAGACACTCTCCCCCAATGTCTCTACCCTGATATATTTTCCTGTTTCTCCGTTTCATGCTCTCTTTGTGTGAGCTATTCTATGTATGAAAATAAAGTTTTTGAAGACAAGATTTAAGGGATTAAAATGCAATTCATTGTGTATTACTTTGCATATTGCTTTGGTTATTGCTAATTTGTTTAGCTATGTGATATGGTTCACTGGAGTTGGGAGGTACAAGTGGAAAAAACACTTTCCGTAATCATTTTAATTTTGGAGAAGGTCAGAGTAATTCTCGAGACAACACTTTCCGTGCATTTTTCTTCTTTTAGCAAGTAATTAAATATAAAATAAGAGGTCACTTTCACACCCGTGAATGTAAGTACAGAAAACAAGTGATCAATAAAAGAAAGCAGTCTTGAAGGAAGTAAAGTGTTGGTTAACCACGAAAAAAACAAGGGCAGCAAAAATAGAATAGTCCGGGAAATAAATAACAAACTACGTGAACTAAGAGCAGGTCATGCAGGAGACACCTTAGAATAAAGCAAATGTCTGCTACCAAAGTCTTAGAAGTATCTGAGTTTTAGTATTTGAGTCTACCTCTTATAAAGTTAAAGTTGTGTCAGAACTCTTTGGATTGGTTCTTTCTGAAGTGTTTATGGACTATGCTCTGCATAGCTTCTCTGAGCAGAAGGGTGGTATGTTCTGCAAAGGATGTTTCAGTGGCATGTCAGTAGCCTCTCTGAAGAGGGGGGTGAGATGCTCTGCAGAAGGCTGTTTCAGTGGCAGGTCAGTGACCTCTCTGAAGAGGGGGGTGAAATACTCTGCGGAAGGCTGTTTCAGTGGCAGGTCAGTAGCCTCTCTGAAGAGGGGGTGAGTTTCTCTGCAAAAGGCTGTTTCGGTGGCAGGTCAGCAGCCTCTCTGAGCAGCAGCTTCTTAGGTGGCATATACTGACTCTTGGTGATATTCTTTTCTGATTCTGACTTTTGCCTGATTCTTTTGCTTCATGGTTTTGTACTTTGCCACCATCTTGGTTTTGACCCAGTTTCTTTGCCTTGTTGTCCACTTGTATCTGTTGGTCTTATCTGTAATGCACTGTACACTATGATAGGGACCACCACCCAGTTGTTGCTTACAGCCTACCACCAGTCTGGCAGGTGGGCAGAGATAGAGGTTGCCAAAAGCTTTCCTGTCTTAACAGGTTGTCTGGTTTTGGCATCCTACAAGTGTCTCAGCTTTAGCAACATGTAATGATTAACGATTCTTGTAGGGGTACTACAGGGAAACACTTGCTTTCCATTTTTCTTCAAATGATCACCATATTGCTAGGCAACAGAAGACCCTGCGATTCATTTGTTAACACAAAGGGACTCTCTAAAATAAATCCCCCCTTTATTACTTTAATACACACAGTATATACTGCATGAGAGATCACATCACTGCAGTTTTGTGTTGGTCTGCGTAACTTTATAGACATATCTTCCCCTTTTCCAAATAATCTGTAGTTTCACAGATAATGAGGGAGATATATCATCAGTCTCTTAGAGCAGAACTGTTCTAGTTACCCAAGGCGACCAATCAGAGCTCAGCTTTCATATCCCCACAGCTGTTTATAAAATTAAAGCTGAGCTCTGATTGGTTTCCATGGGCAACTAGAACAGTTTTACCCCAGAAACTTGATGATAAATCTCCCCCAATATCTTTATTCAAACCAGGTCCTAAAAGGGGGATAACAGGAAAAGAGTTCTGGAAAGTATGAATGGTCTGCAGTATTAGAATTCTGTAATAGAGTTACATTATGTTTGGTTGTTATATAGTAGAAGGTGTGCACTCACTAGTGAATCATAGTGACATTTGTTTAGTCCCTGTCCCTTATAGTTCCAGTAAACATTAGCAGCTGCTCGCCCCATTACACGTCACTATGTAGAAGCCGCTTCATGAATTTGTTTGATTTACAATTGAATTTGTTTGCACTCAGATAATGGCCTGTGTGAATCTCCTCTTCATTTACAGCCTTAATCCAATTAAAAACCATTACTAGGTTTAACCTCTGGTCTATTATTAGTCTTCTTTTATTCCCAAATGTTCCTTATTTTAAAGTATCATTTATCCCATATTAAAAGACCTTTCTTTCTAGTAATGTCATATTGTTTCTGTAATAGGCTACAAATGTCCGTTATCACATGAAAAGTTATAATATTAATATATATATTTTTTTTTATATATATATATATTATTGATGTTATCCTGTTATTGATATATATTCTAGTCAATTATCCATAACATTACGTCACCCCCTTTCTCATATTGTGTAGTTCCCCTTGACTCACATAACCTTCTCCAACCCCCCCAGGAATGGACTCCACAAGATCCCATAAAATGTCTTGTAGTATCTGGCTCCAAAAAGTTAAGAGAAGATCATATAAATTTTGTAAATTGCTGGCTGGAGCTTCATGGATGTGTTAATTCAGCACATTGCTCAAATATTTGATGCAATTTAGGCCAGTACTTGATTGGATAGAGAATTTGAAGGCTAACTTAGGTGGTCACCAGTACAGATGAGCGGATCCCACCTTTAAGTTCGGGTTTAGGTGTGTCCCGACTGGAAGCCAATCAAGCAAAATTTGACACCCCTGGCTACTAGCCTTGTCTGTGATTGGCCAGAAGAGTCCCCATGACCAATCACAGAAATGGTTAGTACTTAGGGGCGTCAATTTTTGCCTGATTGGCTGCATGGTCGCCAATCTGCCAAAATGTTGTGCAGATTGCACCTGAACCCTGAAGCCAAATTTAAAGTTCGGAACTGCTCATCTCTAGTCACCAACAAGTCACAATCACATGAAAGTTCTAATGATGTCTATAGTGGTATGAAGTCTATTTGCCACCACAATGTTATAATCTTATAGTACTGTGTTTTCATGTACTAAACAGTTTTTGGACGGTGTAGTGGTGAAAAAGCAATGATTCGATCATAGATTATTTTTCCTGATCACCCTATAGCAGTGATGGTGAGCCTTTTAGAGACTGAATGCCCAAACTGCTTCTCAGAACAACAAAGTGCAACACTGCAATTTAAGAAACCATTTACTGCAAAATTATTGCTCCATTCGCGCCACAGCTTTCAACTATAGCATCTGAGGACACCAATATTGAAAGATGGGGAAATGCAGATTATGATTGGAGACTTGAATCCTTTCCTTCAAACTCTGTGATGGGAACAGCCGGTATGCCCACAGAGAGGTTCCTGAATGCCACCTCTAAGTTTACCACTACGGTCCTATGGGATAAATATTTTTAGCATTTAATAGTACAGGTACAGATAGCTTATATTGCCCATGTCTGCTGATCTTTTTTTTTGTTTACTGTTTTTTATTAGGATTTTAAAATTTTTTTCCAGAATAAACAAAAGAATGTAGACAATGTATGATTACATAAAGCAATCCATCTTTTTAAGAAGGTATATTAGAAATATTTAAAATGTATGAACCCCAAGTAATTTGACACATAACAAAGACATGGGGAAGAGACCGAATGGGGTAGGGGGTACCACTACGAGTGTAAGTATAATGTATGTAGCTGCCATTCGTTCTTACAGTACAGCATGGAGACACTGCGTTAGCATTCCCCTTTTTGCATTTGCGAAAATCGTCCCACGATGCCAAATAAGTTTAAATTGTTCTATTTTATTTTGCAAGAGTGCCATTAGATGCTCCATTGTGCGGATCTCATGCACCCTGGAGCAGTATTCTGAATGGGAGGGAGGGGATGATTGCTTCCACCTAGATGATATAAGGCATTTGGCTTTATTTTTCTTTTTAACTTTTAAAAACTTTAAGAAAAAGTTTATGGGACTTATTTACTAAGGGTCATGGATCGCAATTTCGTCGGACTGATCGCCATTTTTGGGATTTGTGCAACTTTGACGGGTATTTAACAGGGGTTTCTGCTTGTATTGTGCCGCATGTGACCGGATTGTGGCAAAGCTGCATCGGACATTCCAACTCATTAGGACTGAGCGTGGGATTTGCTTTTAAATTGTGTCGCAAGACAATGCACTTACATGCACCAGGAAGAAGATGGTGAACTCCGGCAGACCTGAACAGGGAAGCGACACATGCAGGATATCAGGCACGATCTTAGTGAATCGTGGCACAGTGCATTATCGTCGGACAATGCACTTTATGTGAACTCAGTCAAACGGGTAAGTAAATGTGCCCCTATGTTTTTTTAACTACCCTAGGAAGCTTGAATATGCAGTCTATGACAACTGTTCCTTTGCCTACAGATTCTGAAAGTAATGATCTGTAATCAGCGGTTCCCCTACCATGGACACGACCGTTGCGTCTTCTCTATTTAATATACTGGCACTAGAGATGAGCGAACACTAAAATGCTCGGGTGCTCGTTATTCGAGACGAACTTTTCCCGATGCTCGAGTGCTCGTCTCGAATAACGAACCCCATTGAAGTCAATGGGAGACTCGAGCATTTTTCAAGGGGACCAAGGCTCGCACAGGGAAGCTTGGAGCCAACACCTGGAAACCTCCGAAAGGATGGAAACACCCGGAACTGAAATGGACAGAAACAGCAGGGCAGCATGCATGGATGCCTTCGAGGGCTGCTTAATCGCCACCACTTATGCCAAATTATGGGCAACAGCATGGCCATGACAGAGTGACAGAATGAAGCTAGATAGCATCTAAACATCCAATAAAGACCTGATCACTATAGGGGACGGCATGCAGAAGCAGCGGCAGCAGGCTAGAGAGTGGCATGGCGACATACCCTAATTGGACTCAGGCTTCAAACCAATGGGTGGCAGAAGAGAGGAACCAAGGAGGGAGCAAGAAGCGTACTCCAAATAAATCGTGTACATGATAAAAGTTTGCCAGTATTTTGTGGATTACACAGCAGGTGGCGACAAACAGTTAACATGGAAGCCATGGAAAAAACAACCCAAAATCTGCCTGACACGCTCGTTTGTAAGGGGACCATGTATGGAGGCAGTGAACTAGTACTGTAGTAGATTAAAGGTGCTGCAGTTAAAACTATGTTAGTTGGATCTTGGCATGGAGCTTGCGCTCCGCTGCCAGGCGAGCTTTCGCCAAACCAGGCCCCTGTCTATGGCTATAGGACCCCAAACAGCACTTCTAAGAACCTTTTGATAAGATCAAGTGTAGAGCGTGCTATAAGTTTAGGATATGCGGGTGAGGGGAATGTAAACAGCTGCGCAAGAAGCGCTGAAATATAGTCCGTAAATGGTTAAAGTTTGCCAGGTATATTTTGGGATAACACAGCAGGGGTGGCGACCAAGTTAACAACTTTGATGTGGAATCCATGAAACAACCCAAATTTCTGCCGGACACACCTCGTTTGAATAAAGGGACGATGTATGTGAGGCAGCATATGGACGACTTTTGGATGGGTAGCAAATGGAGACAAGATGTGGAGGCGATGCTATGGAGACAATTTAATTTGGATAGTGCCTGTATGTGGCAGTCCCAAACATTTTCAAACCAGGGAGCACGGTAGGTGGCCCTCCAGTAAAGGAGAATAGATTGAGTGCCTGTATGTGGCAGTACCCACAAATTGTTCCAAACCAGCAGAAGCAGGTAGGTGGGCCCTCCCGTAAAATGGAATAGGATTAGTGCCTGTATGTGGCAGTCCCAAACATTGTCAAACCAGAGGAGCACGGTAGGTGGCCCTCAGTAAAATGGAATAGATTGAGTGCTGTATGTGGCGGCAGTCCAAAAATGTTTCAAACAGAGGAGCAGGTAGGTGGCCTCCAGTAAATTGGAATAGATTGAGTGCCGTTGTGGCAGTCAACATTTTTCAAACCAGAGGAGACAGGTAGGTGCACCTCCAGTAAAATGGAAATAGATGAGTGCCGTATGTGGAGTCCCAAAAATTGTTCAAAACCAGAGGAGCAGGTAGGGGCCCTGGCAGGTCAAATGGAATAGAGTGAGGTGCCTGTATGTGGCAGTCCCAAAAAATTGTTCAAACCAGAGGAGCGGTAGGTTGGCCTGCCAGTAAAATGGAATAGATTGAGTGCCAGTGTATGTGGCGAAGTCCCAAAAATTGTCAAACCAGGAGCAGGTAGGTGGCCCTCCATAGAAATGCGAAAGAATTTGAGTGCCCTCGTATGTGGCAGTCCCAAAAATAGTGTCAAACCAGAGAGAGGAGGGTGGCCCTCCAGTTAAAATGGAATAGATTGAGTGCCTGATGTGCTATCTCCAAAACATTTTTCAAACCAAGGAGGAGCAGGTAGGTGGCCTCAGTAAAATGGAAACGATTGAGTGCCTGTAGATGTGGCAGTCCCAAAATTGTGCCAACAGAGGGCAGGTAGGTGGCCCTGCCATAGTAAAATGGAATGAGATTGCGTGCGGTAAGTGGCAGCCCAAACATTTTCAAACCAGAAGGAGACAGGTAGGGGACCCCAGTAAAATGGGATTAGATTGAGTGCCTGTATGTGGCAAGTCCCAAAAATTGTTCAAACCAGAGGAGCAGGTATGGAGTGCCCGCCAGTAAAATGAATAGATGAGTGCCTGTATGTGGCCAGTCCAAAAAAATTGTTCAAAACCAGAGGAAGCAGGGAGGTGGCCCTCCAGTAAATGGAATGTGAGTGCCTGTTAGTGGCCAGTCCAAAACTTTTTTAAAACCAGGAACGGGGGAGGTGGCCCTCCCTCCAGAAAAAATGGAAATAGATTGAGTGCCTGTATGTGGCATCACAAAAATTGTTTCAAAAGAGGACCGGGTAGGTGGCCTCCAGAAAAAAATTAACAGCATGAATATACATATAGCAAGAGGCCAGGGGGCCCTTGTCAAACAAAGCTTTTCCTTGCTTTACTGTCAAAGAGGAGGAGAGGAGGGAAAATGAGGACGGAGGAGGAGGAAGTGGACAAGTTATTCACGGTTGAGCTTCCTTCATCCTGGTGGAGATGGAAATTCTGAGAATACCAGCCTTTATTCATTTTAATAAGCGTCAGCGTCAGCGCTGTCAGTCGACAGGCGTCGTCACGCTTAGCGGTGATGATTGCCACCAGCGCACTGAAACCCGCCGGATCAAGGACGCTAGCGGCCAGGGGGCAAGGGAAGAACTCCAAGGCCTGACAGCGCCAGGTTCGTGCCCCATGTCCCAGCTTTGAAACCTCAGTAGAGTGTAGAGCAGGGGAGCTGTGTGATCATGTAGGACGATGTAGGTCAGTAAGTACTCCCGTCACCATCTTTCGTAAGATCAGGCCCTATCTGCCGAGAGCTGGGGACAGGTGACGGTGTGTCTTGCTGGGGTGACCATTAAAGCTGGCAAAAGCCTTGTAAGCGCTACCTCTTGCCAGATGGGTGGACAAGCGGCATGCTCGGCCTACTCTCCCTCGCTACTTGTCCCGCAGAAACTACGCAGCTCTGCCGCTAGCGCTGTCAGAAGGGAAATACTGTTTAAGCTTCGGCACCAGGGCCCTGCTGGTATCATGCCATGTCTCACACTCCTTCCTCTGCAGGGATGAGATGGTGCAAGATTTGCTGTGTACGGCGTGGCAAGGATGGACGTGGAACACCCAGTAATCGGTGCTGGAATAAAAAATTCTTTGAACGCGAGGGTCACGGGATAGGCGCAGCCCTAGAATGAAAATCTTGCCATATGCGCCCAGAAGTACAACGCCGTAAGAACTTTCACTACCCCCTCACTGGCTGACTGTCCATTTTCCTCCTCCGTCAAACTCCTCCAACTCCTCTTGTCTGCCCATACACGCTGAACAGTGAAGGTCGTGAGTCAATGCTCCCTTTGTGTCTGAGCCAAATTCTCCTCCTCTTCTCCTCATCCTCATTCCACCCAACTCATCCGATTGCGCTGAGAAACAGACGGTTAGATTACCGAAGGTCTCATGTTGGCTATCAACAACGGGAATATTCTTCCCTGTCTTTGTGACGAGGCAAAAGCTTCGGACTTCATTGCTGGACCAGAGAGTTTTTCACGGGCCAAGCCAGCGGGAGGAGTTGAGGCTGATGCATGGCCTGGCATCAGCCACATGGACATCTGTGTTGGACTCCTCAAAGTTAATCAGACACCGGTACAGATAAGACATCCACGTCACACTCCTCATTTCAGTAGACTGAGGAAGCTGATATCGACCTGACTACAGTTCTGTGGTGAAGTTACGGGAAGTTGACATATGGCAGTCTACAATCGTCTGGCGCTGCTGGTAACTCATGGATAACATGGTCAGTGTTGAATCCACATGCGTGGGCACGTCGCTACAGTACAGGCGGTGAGGCGGGCAGTTGGACAGGCGCGCTGCGCTGCCCTGAGAGTGGCAGGAATATGTGGCGTGGACTTCATGGAAATTGCGCACAGAGAGGGCACCTTCGTGAGCATATCGACAGATTGCGGTATCTTGAGGGCACAACGCTGAACCTATCAGATTGAAACACAGGACAGGCACTGCACAATGTGTCAGTCGGCCGAGTTGCAGAGCCGCCTACCAGGCTACGGCCGTGTGGCACACACAACGATTCCGGCTTGAGGTTCAGCGGGGTGCAGCAAGATCAGTCTGCGCAGTGATGCCCTGTAAAGTTCTTGGGCTGGGTGCCTTTGTAGCCTAGGCTCAGCAGTATTGAGCACCGCCTGCTGGTCGCTTAGCGACGGGCACTGATGCTGTGCCTAGAGCTAACGAATGATGGAGCCGTGCCACGGATGGTTAGTTCGGAGGAGGAGGTGGAGGAGGGGTGGGAGGAGGAGGAGGCATAGTAGGGCCTGAAACACTGGGCCCGAGGTAGGCACCGCAACCTCGGCGTCGCAGTTATATGAGCAGCCCAGGGTCAGACTCGGTCCCAGCTCCACCAAGTAACCCAATGTGCCGTCAGCGATATTATAGTGGCCCTGCCCGGCAGCAACTCGTCCAGTGTCCGTGGTCAGGTGGACCTGTCAGAAACGGCTTTGGTCAGGGCACGGATGATGTTGTCTGACACAACGTGCTGGTGCAGGCTGGGACGGCACATCGGGAAAAGTGTGGCGGCTGGGGACCGACTACCGAGGGGCGGCCGCGACATGAGGTTGCGAAAGTTGGAAAGCTCGGTCTCTACGAGCCTTATAGGGCAGGCATATCCAGGGCTAAGCATCGGAGATGTGCACATTAAGGCTTGGGCGTGCGGGTGGGTTGAACTAATTTGCGTTTTCCGCGCCGCGTCTGGGGTATGGAGAGCTGAAACACTGGTGGATGCTGTGGAGGATCGTGGAGGCAGACGAGGGATTTTTGTGGAAAGCAGGTTTCCTGGGAAGGGGGCTGGACTAGCAGCTGCCAAAGGGGAAGGAGAGTGGTGTGCACGGCAGGAGGTGAACGGGCTTGGTGCCACTGAGTTCTTGGGTTGCTTAGCATCAATGCCGCGCATACGGTGGTAGTTGACGCTAGTAGTGGTGGGGAACCCTGCTGAGCATGTTTTTGGCAATGTTGCACACCAACAGTCGTCGGTTCATCCCGGTGTTTCCTTAAAGAACCTCCAGACTTCTGAAAAGATTCTAGCCCTCGCCGCAGAGCCTCGCCACGGGAGCTCACTAGTGAACATGGAGTTTGATGCACCAGCTTGGCCCTGCCTATCTCCGTCTGGCCCCCACACCCACTGCCTCTTCCAACCGTTCTGAGGCGAGGGACTCTTCCCTCCGTCTCAGAAGCATGTGTTACCCGGGCATCCTAAACCCAGTTGGGTCTGCACCTCATCATCCTCCGATCCCTCAGTCTGCTACCCCTCAGAATTCCGGCCCTGACAACAATTCCCCCAATGTCTGACAACCGGTCTCCTCATCGTGACACCGTTACACGCTTCCATACGTCAAGAGCGTCATCATCACCCACAGACTGTGACTGGTGGAACATACTGGGTCATCGGAAAATTGCTCAGGCAGCAACCGGACAAGTGGTTGGTGACTGTGGGAGGGTCCAGAAAACAGTTCCTCAGAGTTGACGTTTCAAATGGAAATTTTCATGGGAGGGGCAATGGGGGGGAGGAGGCGAGGTGCAGGAGCTGGAGGTAGTGGCGATTCGTGGGGTGTTGACATGGGTGGACTAGTGAAGGGACGACTGTGGTGGAAAACATTGTCGAAGCATTGTCAGCATCCCACGACATCACTGTTCGCACCGTTCTGGCATTCAAACAGTGCTCTACCACGCGTCCAGTAAACTTCAGACATTGAAACCTAGGGAGTGTAGCTCTGCGGCGTTCCCTGCTCCCTCATCAGCAGGTGGTGTCTCACCCCGACCCAGGACCACGGCCCTCTGACCCCTGCAGTAGTTGACGCCCACCGTCCCGACCCTCGTCTCTACCCCTAGCCCTGGGTTAAACATTTTTAAAATATGAGCGTGTATAACTTATTTTTTTTGTAACCTTTTTTTTTTTTTTTTGTGTTTTTGTTTTTTTGTTGTTTTTTTTTTTTGAGTTTTTAACGAAACCAAAACAATGCTTTATCCCTATTGCTTATGGCCGCATTTTCGACGCCAAGCTATCAAAGCACACTACATGCAGAGACGATGACAACTGGTTAGGCATAATTGAAATCCAACCCCTACTAAATTTTCCCACTTGGGTCCTTGCTATGGATATGTGCTGGCACATAAGTGCAGAACACAGCCTGGTCGGCAACTCCACTACAAATTTGGCTCAGAAATTGGCTAGGTACATTGCAGTCTGCAGGAAATACAGCCACCAGCAGGATAAACCGAGACATCGAATCACATTATAGAACGATACTTTGCTCACGCGGGGAAGTAGCTCTGCTATTCTCCTATGGTATTTCTAGCCAATAGCAAGCACACTACTATGCCGAGATGAGATGGCACTGCGTAGTGCACTAACATGCAACCAACCACCTAAGACTAAATTTCCACCACTTCGGGCTCTTTGCTATGAGATTGTGCAGCAGGTCATCTAAGGCGCCAGAAGAAACAGTCGCCATCTGGGTCGCAAAGTTCACTCAAATTGCTCGAATGCTAGTACATGCACTGCAGGAAAGTACAGCCACCAGGCAGATCAACCAGAAATCAAATTATAAAAAGGAACGCCTAATGTACGCGGTCACAGGTAAGGCCTTGTATCTTCTCCTATGGCTATTTTCTTAGCCAAAGGTATCAAAGCACACTACTATGCCAGAGGAGATGACATGAAGTAGGCTAATTGAAATCCAACCCCCTACTGGAACCAAAAAATTTCCCACTTCCGGGCCTTTGCTATGGAGATGTGTTGCCACTAAGAGCTTAAACAACAACGGTTAGCCACAGCCACGGCTAAGTCCTCCAAAATGGTACTAGATAGCAAATTAAAATAAAAAACGTAGAACGTTATTGTAGCCCTAAGAAGGGCGTATTGGGTTCTTGAGAATCACTCTGCCAACAGTAAGCTAACTATGGAACACTCTACACGCTTTCCCGACCCCGAGAAGCAGCTCTCTTCCCTAGCCGGAATACCAAGACACAGCGAGATCCGAGACAGTCGGCTGGGGCAGCGACTAGTATATCCCGGGTACCTGTGATCTGGCCAGCCAACCACTGCGATCGAAGTGTAAAGGGGTTACCACGTTCATGCTGGTCGGTGTGAGTGCACGAGTCGCCTGGCTTGTGATTGGTCTGGTTTTCTGGCCGCCAAAAAAGCAAAAGCGGCGGGAGCGGCCATTTTTCGATGAGGGCGAAGTATGCGTTCCGAGCAACGAAGCAGTTTCGAGTACCCTAATGCTCGATCCGAGCATCAAGCTCGGACGAGGCATGGTCGCTCATCTCTAACTGGCACACTATGTCCTCCATGGACAGTGGGGCAAACGAAGTATTTAATCCACAGCAAGTTCTCCCACCAGTGAAGAGTTCTGTATATCTAATGTAGATCACTTCAATGTAAGACAGAATCTAAAAGTCCACCAACCCAATAAGAATTCTGTCTTTTCTTTGCACTAAGTAACGGGATTAGTTGTAATTATAATCGTTATCGAAACTCGGTTAACCTCAATAGAAGAAATTCTGTCAATCACAATTCACCCTCAAAACAAGGCAAGAACAAAGAAGCTGTATAATAACACCAGGGACAAATGTAGACGCTGAAAATTATATTGAAACTAAGCATATAAATAATAAAAAAATTCTCGGAAGGCAACAATAAGTGCACCAAAATTATTGCAAAAATGGGAACAACATCTTAAAAGTGGATACGAATTGTGTGATTTTGTGTCTGGAAGTCAAACAAACCAACATTTTAGGAGGATTTTGCGCCTATAGCTTCTTAGGGGAGGATACAATGGATATGTGGAATTGTGAGGAAACAACTGAACAGAATTGACCGGATTTTGCTTCAAATGATTTAATAACTGGGACGTTCTCACAGTAGTGCACAGAAATCAATCCATGGACATCCGCACCGCCCTTTTCAATCAGGCCAATCTGAAACGGGCGAAATAATTCATATACGGTTGTCCCAGGGACTCAGGATTTTTGATGAGTTTAGAATCTTCACAAGGCTGCCTAAGTTTAGGATTCTAGCATTTGCAGGATGGGAGATCAAAAAAGGGTACAAGGAGGGAGATTTACTTTACTCTGGGGTGCAGGATACTTCCCTGGATTGGGATACTATTCCTACTTACTCCTCCCGCCAAAAACTATTTTAATAATATTATCAGTCACTGTATGTTCTTGCAAGCAACTAAAAAAAAAAATTACCAAAGCAGAATTATTTTATGGGTTAACATGTTTTTTTTATTTTTATGTGATGATATCTATGTGGTCCACATTCACCATCCGGACAGAGTATGCATAGAAAGCTCCCCATAGAGGTCATGCATGGCTCCAGTCTATTGACCATAGGCTGCTGTAGCATGAACAAAAAAATTCATAGAAATCCAACAATCAGAAATGAGAAATAGATAAAGATGTAATAAGTGAAATCCCTGAATTTTGAATTTATGAAATCACATTGGAGGTGGTTGCAATAAAGCACCACATACATAGTTTGTCTCGAATCAACTTGGGCTACAGTTGGGAAAAAAAGTATTTAGTCAGCCACCAATTGTTGCAAGTTCTGCCACTAAAAGGTGGGAGAGGTCTATAATTGACACCATCGGTCGGACCTCAAAATGAGAGAAAAATGGGAAAACAAATCCAGAAAATTATGGTGGAAAATTAGTATTTGGTCAATAACAAAAGCTCATCTCAATACTTATTATATAGCTTTGATGGGAATGACAGAGGTCAAAACATTTTCTGTAAGTTCTACTCAAGGTTGACACCACACTGTTGGAATATTCCTCCATGCAGAATTACTCTAGAGCAGTGATGTTTTGGGGCTGTCGCTGCGTAACACTGACTTTCTATCTCCTCCCTCCACAGGTTTTCTATGGTGTGAGATCTGGGAGACTGGCTAGGCTAGGAGGAACATTCAAATGCTCTCTAGCAAACTTCAGATGGGCCAGATGTGAACTGGCTTCACAGGGGACCATGCATTGCAGTCCCTGATGAGTACTACATGTCACTGTGATAGCCTTGTTGACAATTGGTGCCCAGCTTTGCAGTTGGTCATAGGTCGTTGTCCACTCGCTTGGTTCTGAGATGTTGCTCACCTTCTTTGTGTCATTTTGACCACACGGGATGGAATTTGTGTGAAGCACCCTGATTGAGCAAGATTATCAGTGGTTTTTGTCTTCCATTTTCTACTTATGGCCCCACAGTTGACTTTTCACATCAAGCTTCTGCCTATTGAAGATTTCAGTCTTCCCAGCCTGGTTGCAGGTCTACAATTTTGATCTTTACATAGTAGAGTTTGAGTATGACGTTTTAGGTTGTGGGAAAGCTGTCTTTTACTACTACTGGACCACGTACTGATAACAAATCAACAGAAGAATCACTACAGGTATGACTGAAGACAGAGGATCATGGTAAAAAAGAAGTTACAGGTTTGTGATAGCCAGAAATCTTGCTTGTGTGTGGTGACCAAAGTACTTATCCAGCATAAATTTGCAAATAAATTCTTTAAAAATCAGAAGGCAGATTAAGCAGACTCCAGTGTGGATTGCTATTTTTTGTTTAACACCATGGGCAGATACTACCCGGTCCATTCGATCCAGCGGCGCGTTCTCTGCGGTGGATCGGGTCCGCCCGGGATCACTAAGGTAGTTCTCGACTCCACCAGGTGGCGCTGCTGCGCTGAAGTTCCCGAGGCTGCTGGAATGCACTGAAGTCAGGGGCGGCTGGGAATTTTAAAAATGGCCCTGGAAAAAACTGAAAAGTGGCCCCATTATGGCGGGTAGTCAAAATCAAGGGGTGTGGCAGATAATTGGGTGGGGTTTATAACAGACAAATTGTTGGTAGAGCTTACGCAAAACAAGAACATCTTTTACTAGTAAGTAAAGCCTTATATACCTTCCCCTAGTAGCAGGAATTATAACTACTATAATACTGCCCCATGTCAGAAATACATATCTAGAATACTGCTTCCTCCTCTATATACGAAGAAAATAACTACTATAATAATGCCCCCTATGTACAAGAATATAAATAATATTACTCCCCCTGTGTAAAGAATATAACACTATAATATGCCCCATTTACAAGAATATAACTACTATAATACTCCCTCCCATCCGTACAAATTATAACTACTATTAACAGCCTCCCATTGTACAAGAATATAACTACTATTATACTACCCCTATGTACAGAATTATAAACTACTATAATACTGCCCCCCTATGTACAAGAATTAAATATATAATACTGCCCCCCAATGTACAGGAATATAACTAATAATAACAGCTCCCTATGTACAGAAATATAACTACTATAAGTACACCCCCTATGTACAGAATAACTACCTATATATCTGCCCCTAGGTACAAGAATATAACTACATAATACTGCCCCCCTATGTACAGGAATAAAACTTCTATAGTAACGCCCCTATGTACAGAATATAACTACTATAATACGTGCCCCTATTACAAGAATATAAATACTATAACAAAATACTGCCCCTATGTAACAAGAATATAACTACTATAATACTGCCCCCTAGTACAGAATAACTACTATAATGACTGGCCCCTATGTGCAAGAATATAAACTACTATATACATGCCCCCTATGTACAAGAATATAACTAATATAATAATGCCCCTAGTACAAGAATATAACTATAGAATAACTGCCCCTATGTACAAGAATATAATACTCATATACTACATATATACACAGAACGAACATGCAAAAAATCAGTGTTTATCATATACAGCTATAGAAAACACAGCGAGATCCTCCTCACCTATTGCATCCAGTGACATCAGGTGACGTCTCCTCTGATGTATGTCGTCCTTCATTTTCCAATTAGTTCCACCATCACCCTTCTTCAGCCTAGGTACACAGCTTCCTGCAGAGTGTTACACACACAGATGTCTTATGTTCTGCACTTCCCAATTGTCCCTTCTTCGATACCACCAATACTGTGCCCCCAATACTGTTAGACCCCCTAAATAATAGTACCCAAATAGTGCCCATAATGTAAGGATAGATGTATTTCTTTATTCACACCTATTAGACACACTCCTCCACCCCCACTTCCACCTCACTATTGAAGTCTTTTAGAGCTCCGACTTGACCAGGTGAATAATAATGGCCCCGGCCTACCCAGTCATAAAATTAATGCCCCCAGCCTGCCCAGACACAGAATCAATGCCACAGACTGCCCCAGACATAAATTGAATGGCCCCAGCCTTCCCCAGTCAATAAATTAATGCCCCCAGCCTAACCCAACATGAATTTATGCCCCCAGCCCGCCCCAGACATATAAATAATGGCCCCAGCCTACCCCAACATAGAATTAATGGCCCAGCCTCCCCAGAAATAGAATAATGGCCCCAGCCTGCCCCAGAAATAGAAAAATAGGCCCATGCCTGCCCCCAGACATAGAATTAATGGCCCCAGCCTGCCCCAGACATAGAAATTAATGGCCCCAGCCTACCCAGAAATAGAATTAATGGCCCCAGCCTACCCCAGACATAGAAATAAATGGCCCACCTATCCCAGACATAGAACTAATGGCCCCAGCCCGCCCCCAGCATAGAATTAATGGCACCCCTGCCCCAACATAGATTAATACCCCCAGCCTACCCAGACATATGAATAAGGCCCCAACCTGCCCAGACATAGAATAATGCCCCCGCCCCGAGAACATATAATTAATCCCCCGCCAGCCAAGATATAACAATAAGCCCCCACCATTATAATTGATGCACCTTGCCAGCCCCAGATGTAGAATTAATGCCCCTGTAGTCCTAGATATACAATAATGCCCCCCCGCCCCGAAATATAATTTATGCCCCGCCCCAGACAATAATTATGCCCCTGCCCAGACATATAATTTATGCCCCCTGCCAGCCCTAGATATACAATAATGCCCCCTGCCCCAGACTATAATAATGCCCCCCGCCCCAGACATATAATTTATGCCCCCTACCAGCCCCAGATATAGAATAATGCCCCCCCCCGCCCCAGACATATAATGTATGCCCCCTGCCAGCCCTAGATATACAATAATGCCCCCTGCCCAGACATATAATTAATGCCCCCCCCCCGCCCAGACATATAATTTATGCCCCCTACCAGCCCCAGATATAGAATAATGCCCGCCCCAGACATATAATGTATGCCCCCTGCCAGCCCTCAGGCCCCCCCCCTGCCCCAGACCTATAATTTATGCCCCCTGCCAGCCTTAATGCACCCCCCTCCCGCCCCAGAAATAATTATTGTCCCCATTCTATCATTAAAAACAAAACAAAACATCATACTCACCCTTTTAAGCACAGGTTTCTTCCCTCGGTCTTCTGTGGCTTGGTGAAGAGGCGCGGGATAGTGACGTCACTGCTCCGCGCCTCCACACCAAGCCGCGGAGCTGCAGGGAGGGCCGGACAGCTGACATGGTAAGTGCCAGCCTCCTCCACGCTACACAGGTCGCGCAATTACGCGACCTGTGTAGCTGCCCGTTATACACAGACGCAGAAGCAGCGGTGCTGCGCTGCGTCTGTGTACTAATCAATAGTACCTGCATCGAACGATCGTACGATGCAGGTACTGTAGATTAGATGAAAAGTTGTAGGGAGGGAGTGCGGACCGGCCCCGCACCAGCTCCGGACCGGCCCCACACCGGCCCAGGACCGACCGGCCCACCGGGAAAATTCCCGGTGGGTACAATGGCCAGTCCGCCCCTGACTGAAGTACACCGGCCTATTCCTAGTGAAGGTAAGCGCGAGTCCCGCAACACTTTTTTAAAAAAAATGCGGCGGTTTTTCCGAATCCGTTGGGTTTTCGTTCGGCCACGCCCCCCGATTTCCGTCGCGTGCATACCGGCGCTGATGCGCCACAATCCGATCGCGTGCAACAAAATCCCGGGGCAATTCAGGGAAAATCGGCGCAAATCGGAAATATTCGGGTAACACGTCGGGAAAGCGCAAATCGGGCCCTTAGTAAATGACCCCCAATGTGTCAGCATTCCAAATGAAAGGAGGAATAAAGTTTTTTATTAGCAAGCAAGGTTTTTGGGTGACAGCCAGAGACCTACATCTCTGGGAGGTCCGTGGCCACCTAAATAGTCCTTAGGTCACTTAATGAAGAGAGTGGAGCTGCATTGGACCTTCTACTGGTGCAAAGTATGGGGATGTGCACTTATGTAAATCAGTCATTCTAATCATATTATTATATTCATGATTAGTTATTATATTTGTTTATTATTTTACGTTGATTTTTTAAAATAATTTTCGGTATGTGAATATTTAATTAAATAATAATGTCGTAATTAGAGATGAGAGAATATATTTTCTGGTTCATAGATTCAGTACAAATGTGCCATTTTTCCGCCACCAAGACAAATTCAAAACATTTCTGCTTTACTTCTAGTAAAATCCTTCTGTTATTCATCCCATAGAACACGCATAGGGACAGGTGAGTGAAAAGAAAAAAATTACAAAATGAGATTGGAACTTTAAAAAAAAACATGTGTTTTAAGAGCAGGAGACGAGTGTTATATACCATTTTCCTGGACAACGGGAATAACATTGGTTCGGACTGATTTTAGATTTTTAAATCTTTTGAAAAATTTAGCCAAGCTGCTACGGATGGAATCTTTGAGGATTTGTTCATCTCTAGCCATAACTTATGTACTGGTTGTTGAAGCATCACTTTCCCCTGTGATTTTGGCCTAATATTTGTCCAGTTTACAGAGAAACATAGATTGGGGTAGTACCGACTCTAGAATTGGTCCGTACTCATATACTATTTTATATAGGCTCCTGTGCAGCTCAGGGCCTGTGATATATGTAACCTCCACAATTGTAAAGGTCATCCAGATTGTATAGTTGCTCTTTTCCTTGTTGCTTTCTATTCTTGCATCATGTGCTTTTCTACTTCTTCCTAACAGAGATATAATTTTATCTTATATATGGCAAATATGGGTCAAGTCTTTGCCCCGATTCCTGATTGGCATAACTTCTATGTGAGAAGGATGGAAGAACAATGATGTACATTGTAATTATCTGTCAGTCAGACCTGAGAGATGGAGGACCCTCTCGGTGGCCGGGTGACCGGGTCATTATTTCCACAACAGCTGTTATGACTGACAATGGTAAATGTCAGGCGGCTCCTTTTGTGTTGGAATTTGAAAGAGGAAGAATTCCGGAGTGTAGGAAGCTATGAAGATGGACAACGAATGCATGAAGAAATTTCATGTAAGGATCTGTGAGCACTTTGGGCTGGAGGTAAACATTAAAGGGAACCTGTCAACAGGAGACCCATTTTTAGCACTCCCCCAGTCCCCACAGAGCATAGTACATACACTGCCAAAGTGTTTTTGTATTAAAAATAGGTTTTACAGAAAAAAAGATATGTTATATTGTACCTTGTCATTAGCATGTGCTGTGTGAAAGGCAGTTGCCAAATGGGAGGAAGGAGCAGTTCCCCCCCACCCTTGGGGAACAGCTTCTCCATGTGACCTTTTCAAATATATGAAAACACCCATCACTTGGCTTAGCGACGCCCCCTGCTGCTCTACAGCCAATCCCGAGTGAGGGTAGTTATTCATATATTTAAAAGGTCACATGTTTCCCAAGGGTGGGGGAGAACTGCTCCTTTCCAGTCCCTCCCAGTGGGCAACTGCTTAGTCACACAGCAGATGCTAATGAAAGGTACAATATAACATATCTTTTTTTCTGTAAAACCTATTTCTTATACAAAAACACTTTGGCAGTGGATGTACTATGTTCTGTGGGGGCTGGGGGAGTGCTAAAAATGGGTCTCCTGGTGACAGGTTCCCTTAAATGATTCCCGAATTATACAATGACTAATATGAATGTCAAGACCTATTTAAACATTTACCTCCAATGCTGTCATTGTCACATCGATTCCCTGTACAAGTAACTTTCAATATGGAAGCATAATGCATTCAATAACGTAACGTTGTCCTGCCATCAACTATTGCAGCCGCAGTTTAATTTTAGTCGAATGAAGAAATCTAGGAGAGAGTAAACAAATTTTATTGACGTTCATTTTGAAACTACAGCATAAAAATGGTTTCCTGTAGCTGTGCCAATAATATTGATCGAAAAAAAACATCAGAAGGTCACTCGAAAGAAAACCTGAAACAAATGCACATAAAACCTCTCACCATGGAGCCAACCATTTATTAGATCTCTCAGTAAAAGGAACAATGGGGGACCAGGGGTACATTGAGTTTTGTTTGTTTAGTGTTCACTTTAGTGTAGGACATAGTATTGCAATGTTTATTAGGTGTCAAGTAGCTTATACAAAGCTGGAAATTTGAACAAGGCAATTTACAAAATCGTGTACCTGATTTTCTGGGATATATTAACCCCTTTCTGACAATTGCTTTTCAGTTTTTTGCACCTCTTCTTTAAAAATTCATAACTTTTTAATTTTCTGTGTACAGAGCTGTATGAGGGCTTGTACACCCTAGTGTACATTATCCTAGTGTGTTTTTATTGTGCCATGCAATCTAGTAGGAAACAAAAATCCAAAATCGGTAAATTTAACAGAAAAGCACGCTTGTAGCATTTTCTTGTGGCCTCTGTTTTTACAGACTTTCACCGTATGGTCCAAATGAAACATCCTATTAATTTTTTGGGCGGTACGATCACAAAGACAACAAATTTATATAGGTTTTTATTATGTTTTCATATATTTTTTCAAATTTAAACCCTTCTTACCCCCCCAAAGTTTCTTAATATAGGGCAGCACAATGGCTTAGTGGTTAGCACTACAGCCTTGCAGCGCTGGGGTCCTGGGTTTGAGTCCCAGGGTCAACATATACAAAGAGTTTGTATGTTCTCTCCGTGTTTGCATGGGTTTCCTCCGGGTCCTCTGGTTTTCCTCCCACACTCCAAAACATACTGGTAGGTTGATTAGATTGTGACCCCCGTTGGCAACAGGGACTGATTTGGCAAGCTCAGTGCAGCGTTCTGTAATCTGTGTGCGTTATATAAATAAAGGAATTATTAATTTTTCCATATTCTGACACTAATATGTTTTTCAAACTTAGGTGTAAGGAGCTGTGTAAGATGAAATTTTTGTGGGACGAGGTGACGTTTTCATTTTGCTTTTCTTTGCATTTTCTTACATTTATTTTGTGTTGAGGTTTTTTTTAGGTAACAGGGTTCTATGTTTTTATATTTTGATAGACTGGGGATTTTGGGACATTTGGATACCTAACACTTTGGGGGCCAGGTCGTCGGACAATCCAACAGATTCGGACTAAGCGCGGGACTAAGCGCGTGGGTGCACCATCTTCTTCAATCGTGGCAGATGTGCATTCCGACAGACATTCCGGATCAGGGATCGCGCAGGACCGGGTAAGTAAATATGCCCCTTTATGTTTTTTTTTTTTTTATATTTGTGGTCTAGGGAAAGGGGAGTGATTAGAACTTCTATTTTAAATTTTTACTGCATTTTAGGAACCCTGGTGTACTTGAATAAGGTCAGATCACTCATACCACATCCTATGATACTTATATATTGCAATATATGGTGATTTTCCTGATATTCCACAAAATATTCCATATTCCATATATTGAAATACATATGACAAAGTTTTCAATGCCTTTTCTATAAGCAGCATCAGAAATGCATACGATATTAATATTGTGGATCCTGAGACATTGGAGGATATTTATCAGGACATAGGAGCTCAAATGATAGCTTATTGCCAGCTCTTTCAATTATTCACCCCTTGACGGGGAAAGGCTTGGAGGGGCATGAAGAATGGGCATGGGCATCCAGGAGGAGGGCGCGGGTGGCGGGGGGTGGCCAGGGAGTGTCCCCGCGCCTATACACTTTCTGCAGTGGGCGAAATTTCACATTTGGAGGCCCCCACCGGATACATCAAGTGTCCTCAGCCTATCTGTGCACACCCATGGTTATTTAAGGCAGGTTCCCCCAATAGGAGGTGCCTGAACATTGTGTTTCTACTGTCACTTCTAAAGTTTGGCCGTTCTGCTGTGGTTTTTTTGTGTGTTTGACCTTAGCTCGCCTCTGATTTGTTCCACTGCTCCATATTATGTTCCATTGACAACCTCAGCTTGACCTGACACTGACTCATATCTGCCCGTCCTGACCTTTGACCAGTACCTTGGAGTCTATGCTTCTGTGTGCTGCCCGCTCCTGACCAACAAGTTTTTTTTTTGTATTCTGTCGGATTGCCGTCTGTCCGGAAACCGAAATGTCTCTGATGAAGTCCAGATCCCTGTAAGTGGGTTAAAGAGTGAAAACCTACAGTGACGCTTGGGTTATGACTTTGAGATTATCCCATATTCACACTAGATAGGTAACCCTGTAGGTTCACAACCTCCTGTCCATTATAGCAAAAAACTTAATGGATCCCCTATTCTGGGGGTTATTTATCATTGGTTTTCCTTGGCTTTTTTGGCGTAAAAATGTGTCAGAGTAGTCACATTGAGGGTTTTGAAGAATTTTCACTGCAAAAAAGTCTCACAAGACTACATGCACCTCTTCATAAATCTGGCCTAAACATAGAACTACTGCTAGTGCAGCACCATGCAAAGCCAGATTCATGACTTGAGACTTTTGTAAAAAGTCTCATAAAAAGTCTCATAGTTACTCCAGTCCCTGTTGGTGTTGTGTATGTGCTGAGACTTTCTATGCATTTTGAGACTTTTTGAAAAAAAATCCCAGACAGAAAATAGACCAAAAGAATATTTATTAAAGTGCCAAAGCCACTTTAATGAATCTGATGCGCAGTGGAGCTGGTCAATTGAACCACCTAAAGATGTTTTAAAATTTTTTATTCGTAAATTTTTTATTTTTAATTGTTATATATATCTAATATTATTATATTTATCAAAACCACCAGTGAATTAAAAAATTCATCTTTATAATTAGAGTTAAGTATTCTGGAACATTGGGGCACATTTACTAAGGGTCCGAATGCCGCATTTCCATCGGGTTTTGCAATTTTTTTCAGATTTTCTGTGAATTGCCCCAGGTTTGTAACAGACACGATCGGATTGTGGCGCATCAGGGCATGCGACACAAATCGGGGGGAGTGGACATCGGACAACCCAAATGATTTGGACAAACTGCGGAAAAAAAGCAAATTGTGTCCCAAGATCAACACTCCCATGCACCGGGAAGAAGAAGGTGAACTCCGGGGGCCCTCAGCGGGGGAAGCGACACTTGCAGGAAATTAGACACGATCTTAGTGAATTGCAGCAGACCTGAATCCTCGTCGGACATTCCGGATCGGCGGCATCAACGGGACGGGTAAGTAAATGTGCCCCATTGTGTGCCTTCTAAAAGTGTGGTTTTTAAGACCTTTTCATATGATTTGCCATAAGGCCATTGAAAATGTGTGTATATTATTGTTTATATATCAATTAAAGAATAAAAACACAGAAATTCACAAATGATATATGCCCCCTCAATGAGTAAATTTTATTTACAAAAGCACTAGAGATGCATCTTATGACCTTGAGTCAGATCAAAGTTTTGTGATCCACTGTCACCCCAACTATCTCATCTCTTTACCCAAATCATAAAAGTCCTCAAAAACCTTGTAGCCCTGACGCCAGTCCTGACCTCGAACAAAGATATTTTATTCTATTACTCTATTGTAGATCGTTTACTATCAGATTTGAGGTTTCTAATATTATTTGACCTATTTTCCCTCTCAGACTTTGCTGTGGCCGTCTCTAATTTTTGTAAACAAACTATCTCACAAATGTACTAAGGGAAGAAAAAGTCAATATTTTTCATGGAAATTAGTGCATTAGTGCTATAGATGGCACATGCTCAGCCTAATTTATATTGTTCTACCCATCAGAGTAGAAGATCACATTTCTTGGAGGTATCTTTTTTCTGCTGAAGCAGCGTTTTCACATAACATAAGTTCTTAATCATTTCTCGGCTTGTTATATTTGTCCTCTAGGAGGTGATTCATTATATCAGACTTTGCTTAACGTCCCTGTAGTAATATTGCCATATTTAAGCATAGAAATAACCTTTATAAATTACCAATAATGCACTTACTCCCACCATTCCTCAAAAGTAGGCTAATTATTTTCTTTGCAACACTGGTCATAAATTTGATTCCCTACATTAATTATGCAGAGACAGCTTCCAGATCCTGGGGTAATTCTGACTTTCCTTCAATGTTATATTAAGAGTAGGATTCATTATTTCCAAGATTGATTGGCCAAGATTGGTTAATATGACAGGAGATAATCTTCCTTGGCTTCCTCCATGTACATTTTGAGATGAGATTTAGCATTGTCGCATGACATGTAGCAGTCTAGTAGGACTTGAGACACTCTACAGCTCCTATCATCACTTAGCCACTGATTGAGGTTTTTATCTTTTTTACCTATTTTTTTATTTACATTGGATTTAAAAGGAACACAGAAACAAAGGGATAATTTGAAGATATGGAAAGGAACTGATAGGAAGACAGATCGTCAGGAATAGAGACAAAGATAAAAAAGAAAAGTAATCAGTAGCCCAGTGTATGTATGTGAGGGATTACATGGTCTTTATGTGCTATATTTCTATCTGTATCTCCTAAATTGCTGTTCTTAGTTTGCTGGTGGGTGTAGACCTAGCTGTTGTAACCAGGAGTGCACTAAACATGAGGCAAGATGAGCCACTTGCCTCAAGCGACACCGTCTGCAGCAAGAATGAGGGGGCAGTAACAAGTGTCTAAAAAATAACCTGATTTATTACTACTGGATGGGAGGAGGGGGGCATTCTATACAGGGGGAGGGGGGTAAGAATGCCATGGGCTGTATGAATAGTATAGCCACTACAAGTCTGGAATTCACTTCTTACCTATGATACAAGAATCAAGCTTCTTGGGGAAAATTATTTTTTTTACAGCGCATCCCTGCTACACTAGGCCGGTAAAATAATCCACTTGTTTCCCATGGTTCTCATGATTAAAATATTATCTTTTTTGTTTAATTTTTTACTTTTTTGGACTCACTTTACTTCTATAGTATCATGGAAGTAAATAGTTGAGTGACCATACTTGGGTCTCACAACTTTCTTGTGCACTTTTACAATTTTAAATGTTTTTAATTCTGTGTTTTTATGAATTTATATTTTTGTAATTGAATACAGATATTTACCTTTTCAGCCTTAATGTTGTGACACACAACTTTTTCTTTGTGTTTTTTGTATACTGTGTGTAGGCTACAATTGTGTATGGCCCTGGTTTAATTTGTTAATATGTTTAAAGTCAACATAAGCGAAGAAAGAAGTACTTCAGTCTATCACATAGCTTTATTTATTATTATTTGTACCATTGATTTATGCCATTTTTCTATATTTTAGTGATCATTTTGGCTGGAGTCTTACCAGTTGGACATTGTGCAAATTTTTATTTAAATTCAGCAAAATGTGTATGTGGAAGCTAAGGAAAAGAGTGTAGTCCAGCTTCCAACGAGAGGCAAAATTAAATATTAAAAGTCCACTTTATTAGAAAAAATCACATGAATAAAAACATCATAGGACGTCCATGAGAGAAAAAAACCTGACGCGTTTCGGGCGAGAGAGCGCCCTTAGTCGTAGCCTGACACATGGAATGAATGAAGACTATTTAAGCATAAGTGAGGAGTCACATGATACAACAGGGCGGAGCAAGTAAAGGCAATAGCAAAGACAGCTCACATGAAAAAAGAACAAAAAAACAAGAAACTATATTTTAGAACCCACAAAGATAATGCGTTAATAAAGATACATCAAATCATTCTTAAAATTTAAGCCCTGTGGGAATCTTGTTTGGAGGGAGAGGATCCAGAAGGCTTCACGGGATCGTAGCCGTCTGGTCCAATCTCCTCCTCTACGGGGGCGTGGTAAGCGTTCAATAGGAGTGACGGATAATGTAGAGACATCGCCATGGTGCATCTCTAGGAAGTGTTTCGAAAGCCCCGACAGACCTGAGGACAAAGTAAGTTGGTGTTTGGTGGCACCGCTGATGTGTTCGGCAATGCGTTTTTTAAGTGGTCTGATACAACCTACGTACTGCACGTTGCATAATGAGCAAGATGCTAGATATACGACATGGTCACTGGTGCAGTTGAGGTGAGTATGAATGGAAAAAGATTTTTTAGTAACAAAAGAAGAAAAAACAGAGGTTTTTGTAATGTATTTACAAATGTTACACCGAATATGACCACATGTAGTGCTCCCCTTGTATTGAAGCCATGTGGATTTAGCATGGCAAGAGGTGAACAAATTAGGAGCCACGATTTTGCCCAAGGATGGGGCATTTCTAGAGACATAACGTACTCCTTTATCCAATACCTCAGACAGAATTTTATCTTGATACAGGATGGGCAGATGCTTTTTTATAATGTGAATAACATCATTATATTGTGGGCTGTACGTAGTACTGAAAGTGATAGGGCAAGGGGTGTTGGTATTATTTTTATGTTTACCCCTTTTTGAGTGAAGAACCTCCTGTCTAGTTTTTTTGTGTAGAGCCGAGGAAATATGGGTAAGAGATTTAACTTGGTAACCTCTGGCTCTAAGTCTAGAGGTGGTGTGTTTAGCCACTTCCTCATAAAAGAGATTGTTTGAACAAATTCGTTTGGCCTGGGTGTATTCACCTTTGGGTAAGTTCTGTATAATTTGTTTCTCAAGGGCTTCTAGTTGATGTCTATTTGTTTTTGGTTTTGTTACTCTGTTGGGATATCTTTGTAGAGATCCTTGAAGTACTGGTACCAAATGTTGCCATTCTGGATATGGAGGTTGCTTTTCTTCCCCTCACTGATGCCATAGTTCCCAGAATGAATTGTCCTGGGGGGCATCTTTGAGCTGGGTGAGCTTGGTGGAGATGTGGTTGTATTTCTTTTTCCAGAGTATGGACTTGTATTGATGATGTATGCTGTTGTAGGCTTCCCTCTGGTTTGCATTGTTTGTATCTATCTATCTATCTATCTATCTATCTATTTGTCTATCTATGTCATGTGTCCACAGATTATACCACCTTGTTATGTGCTCCTTAAGTTATTGACCATTATTAATTTAGTAATTATCCAGTCGTCTGGTGAACAGATTTTATTATTGATATTGCAGTTTATTTCCAAAGGAAACATAAAATATTAATGTCGATCTTTGTTTGCAATTTTAGATAAAAAAAGCCCATTCTGCCATTTCTCACAGCAATAGAGGAGATATTAAATTTTCATAGATCATTCATTATTAATATGTACCATTCACTAGGAAGGTATTTGATGCCCAATAAATTGTTGCCACAAGGTGGTATACTGTAATGTAAGAGATAATGAATTTACTATACTTTGTGATGGTGGCTCATTGTACTGAAAAATAGGATGGAGCTGAACTTGTCAGCATATCTGATACATAAAAGGGACCTGAAGGGCACAAAGGTGCAGCTCAGGGTGCTGGGTGTCAAAGTAGTGCCAGAAAGTCAATCTGCCTTGGGCGAGGTATGAAGATACAGCTAAACCCAGTTTATAATAATGTCTATGTTTGCTGGTTTGCTGGACATGCATTGGTAACAATTATTTTGCAAATTCATATTAAGTTACAAAGTGCGATCATTGCTGAAGAATACAACATGCATAATAGCAATACAGAATGACTTCCCAATGAGTATCAGGAAGTGCAGCAGTGACTGGGTTCTACATTATGGGAGAAGTGGCGAAAGGGGGTTAGGAGTAACTCATTTTTTGCCATTTTACTGCCCCCCCCCCCCCCCCTATGATGGCCATTTACGTTTTTCCACTTTAGTTTTTTTTCTCCCCTGCTTATAAAATCCAGAAATGATTTATGTTTGTTCTGTTTCCAGAGACATATGATAGCTTGTTTTTTGACCAACAATGTGGAATTCTTATTTATACCATTAATATCCCATGCAATTCACTGGGAATCTGGGAAAATTCTAAATGCAGTCAAATTTATGAATCAAACCGTTTGCGACATTTTCTTAGGAGATCCAAAATGGGGGCCCATGCCCCACAGTCATTTAAGTGTTAAGGTCATGTTTGGCTGTTTAGCACTCCCCCAGTCCCCACAGAGCATAGTACATATTGTTTTTGTATAAAAAATAGGTTTTACAGAAAAAAAAGATATGTTATATTGTACCTTTCATTAGCATCTGCTGTGTGACTAGGCAGTCGTCCCCTGGGAGTGGCTGGAAAGGAGCAGTTTCCCCCCCCACCCTTGGGAAACTGCTCCTCCATGTGTCCTTTTCAAATATATGAATAACTCCCCACACTCTGTATTGGCTGTAGAGGAGCAGGGGGCGTCGCTAAGCCAAGCAATGGGTGTTTTCATATATTTGAAAAGGACACATGGAGGAGCAGTTTCCCAAGGGTGGGGGGGGGGACTGCTCCTTTCCAGCCACTCCCAGGGGACGAGTGCCTAGTCACACAGCAGATGCTAATGAAAGGTACTATATAACATATATTTTTTCTATAAAACCTATTTTTTATATAAAAACACTTTGGCAGTGTATGTACTATGCTCTGTGGGGACTGGGGGAGTGCTAAAAATGGGTGTCCTAGTGTCAGGTTCCCTTTAAAAGTGCTGACAATGACATTAGTAATAGCTGTCTGCTTTATAATACAGCTGACAGCCACTTTGTATATAGACAGCTCAGTCTGTGAGCCCTCTCCATAAAGTTTTGAACAAGTTAGATTGGGTTCCAGGATTATTAAATTACAGATTAGGGCAGAGACAGGCAGGAGGAATCTACCATCAGATTCACTACTGATAGTAGATTCCTCAAGGTAGGTTTCCTTTAACAACTACAATTCTGTTATCGCTGAGGGATCGAATATGGGGTTTTTAAACCAGAAAAACCCTATAAACAGGACAACTCCTTAAAAAAAGGTTTTGTGAAAAAATAGTAATACATAAAAAAAACCTATAGATTTATAACCTTGTATACTTATATATATTATGTACATTCTAAAATGCCATTGAAGTAAAATTAACTACACAAAAAAACAAAGCGTGAAAAGGTAAAAACTTTTATGGTCCTCGGAGAGTGATGAAAATAAAAATAATTGCTTTGACATTGACCAGGTCGCTAAGGGGTTAAAGCAGTCTGCGGTTTTCTTGTATCATACATATACTATTTACTTTATATGCCCCGGCTTCCTGCGTCATGTGGCACATTGTTAGGCATTATATTGCCCTTATCAAATTCTGGGTCAGTAAAAGAGCAGATTATATGATGAGAAGATAAATTATTAACGGTTCAAGCAGTGAAAAAATCTGCAGGCTCCGAGATTCTGTAATCTGTTAATCAGATTAGTATTTGCTCTGTGGATCTGAAGAGAATATGGAGAAGTGAAAGCTTATTACAATTGGAAATCATAGGTTTACATAAATAATCTGCGCTTCTGTGGACATGAATATGAATGCACATTGTCAATTTATCTCAATCGAGTTCACCAACCGTGAAGACGTTATTGCATATACCGGGGTACTTCCAATGGCTGACACCTGACTTTGGTAACATGTCATACGACCATCTCATATATATGGGGTCCTCCTGACTCACCCCTACTGTAAATAAACATTGGATACTGTGATCGGAGTGCCGGAGGATTTTTCATATTTATAAATTTTCTTTAGGGACCGGTGGGTGGGTGGGGGGGATGCGGTCTGGTGTCATAGTTCCATAGCCAAAAATCTATGTTTGCATGGCCCACCATAACTCCCTGTGTGCCTAGTGTATGTTGTCCCCTTTCCTGACCCCCTCCAAAGTCTCCTTTCCTGCAGCATGTCCCCACTCATGCCTCCTTCCCTGAATCATGCCTTTCTCCCATATCCCCTTTCCTTTAGCTGCCCCCACCCTCTGCTTCCAATGTCCCCTTTCCCAGCTGAACTCTGTCAAAAATAAAAATACTCACCTTCCTCATTCCTCTGCAGCAGTCTTCTCTTCCACATTAGTGCTTGGCTCTATTGTCACGATGTGATGACATCATGATGCTCGTGCTCAATAGAGCAGTGCATTAGCAAGGAAATTAAGTAAATGAAGAGAAGACTGCTGCAGGGGGACAGGGAAGGTGAGTATTTTCTTTTGGTTTTTACAGATGTTGGCCATGGCCCGATACCAGGTATTGGACCGGTAGCTGAGGAACACTGCTCTAGGCTATCTGCACATTTTGTGGATTGTCATATGGAAAATCTGCATCAATTTGTATTATGTAAACTGCGTTTTTTTTATATGAATTTACATGCATTTTTTCAGCATGTGTTTTTTTGTACCCCGGTTTTTCACCTGATCTTATGTCATCTCAAAGAAATCCTGATTAGATGGAGATTTTCACATGTCCATAGACTATAATGTAGAATAAATGTATGCAAAAATAGACATCCAAGCACATACAAGAAAAGTTGAGCAATCATTTCTGTGCAGAAAGAAGAAAGCATTTTCTACATGAATTTTTCAAAATCCAAATCCAAATTCACTTTAATGCTGCTGTATTATGCTGCCGCAACAAAATCCTCACATAGTGCACTACGTGTGTAGCTATTCCCCAGATAAGAGATGAGATCATTCAATTTCCCTATAGTGCCACCACAGGAGAACTGAGGTATTGCACACTACTTAATTTAAATCAGCCGTTCCTGCTATACACAGACTTGCTGGGTCCTCCAGTGTGGGTAACACTGTTTGTAGCCACTCCCCCTCTAACTTTGGTACAATGGGTTAGCAGAAAGTATCTGTCAGGGTCCACATTCTCTGTGCTGGAAAGTAAGACCAGGGAAGGATGGGTTAGGTTAATTTGTTTAATTTAGACATGTTTCTTTTATCAGTAGAGCTACATTTATACACATTGGGGGAGATTCGTTATGACTTCTCCACCAGTTTTCAGGCAGAGAACCCACAGAGATTATAGCAAAAGACTCCTCCAGTTTCTGGTCTAAAGGTCCAAATAGGTGGAGTTTCCGTTCACATTTACTATGCAGCTGGAGCTTCTTAGTGGGGGGACCACCTCCAGTGGGGGGAATTTTAAGAAGTCTTAATAAATCCCTCCCTCATTTTTGGGTACTTCAGGGAAGAAGCTTCAATCTGTAAGAATTTTGGGTATGGGGCACCTACTATTCATAGTTTACTAGCAAGTAGACATCAAATAGGGCGGCACGGTGGCTTAGTGGGTAGCACTTCTGCCTTGCAGTGCAAATCCCACCCAGGTCAAAATCTGCAAAGAGTTTGTATGTTCTCTCTCCGTGTTTGTGTGGGTTTCCTCCGGATCCTCTGGTTTCCTCCCACACTCCAAAACATACTGGTAGGTTGTTTAGATTGTGAGCCCCATTGGGGACAGGGACCAATTTGACATGCTTTGTGCAGTGCTGCGTAATCTGTGTGTGCTATATAAATAAAGAATTACTATTATTATTAATGTAATATCCAAAAAACAGCCAATTTTGTATATTGACCACACGGTTAGGTTTTCTGTAGTCAAGACCATATGGTTCACAAGAGATTCGGCTCCAAGTCATCTGTCTTCCCCCCTCCATGACATGAGTACTTATGTGACAATATTGCGATCATCTGACTGTATATCAGTGTTCGCTGACCACAGCGTTTATTTTTAGGACCCTTACAGGATGCAGGATGCTTCAACCACAATCTGTCCTTTATTAATATAATCAAAAGCATGGAGCGGTCCTTGAGGTTTATGACAGGCAGCTCTCAGGCCTTTCACGTTTTCCTTGAATAATATATGAGTGGTGTCACTTGAACACTTTGTTTCAGTAATGCTCTTAATCAATACGCTGGGACTCTCATTAGAAGGCTCTGAAATGGAACACAAGAATCTGCTCAAGGGTTGACTCCACACGGAGCAAATCCTTCTACAAAAACAAGACCTGAATTGCCTCTCCACCTAAGTACATGGAATAAACCCACATAAGGATTCGCTCTCTATACACTCACTACATATTGGCAGAGATGTATCAATGCAGCCTCTGCTGATTTATAGAGACATATGCTGAGGGATCTTGGGTCAGCTGGGTTTACCATATGGCCAGTATTCAATAGGTAATAGAGTACATTTACAAATGGCTATTTTTGCCCTGGCAAGCCGTAGTTATACATCTCCAGTTTTTCACTACACTATTTAATACAATGAGGGTAATTTCTTCTAAATTTAATGTATTCTCTACTTCATATAGTAAGACTGGTATTAGATATCTATAGTGCAGTCATGTGTACATTATTTAGTATATTTAGGTCCAGTTTAGTAACATCGTGGAAAATCCAGGTACCCAAGCAATAATAATAGAAAGTTAGACTCTGACCTCATTATAGCCATTGGAAAGTGGCAAGTACTTTAAAATATTCCATCTCTCCGACACTGGTGGGACGTATCTATAATACCCTAAACCTTCCTTATTTTTGCAGATCAGCCTCTAGGTTAAAGAGGTATTCTCATCTGGGCAATGACATTTAATTTAAGTCATCTACTATATACATACACTTCTTCAATTGGATGTTATTAAAATATATGTACCTGTGTGAAAATAATTTCCCATAAATGTAGTAATTTTGTCCCTTAGAAACAAAATTCTTGTCCTTGGTTATGACCACCACAACTTCAGTGATTGCACAAAGAAACTAATTGCTTTTGCATATGGAATGTTATTGCTTGATCCACAGCCGTCCTGTGTTAATGAATGCTTAATCGAGGTGGTCAGGCAGGACTTAATAGCAATGTCTGGCCACTGCTGCCCATTTGTGGGGTGGTCGTATCCATGGAAGCTATCTGGTTTCTCAGGGACAACATGGCTTCATACATGAGAAATTTCTTCACACAGGTAAATTTTTTTAATAACATCCATTGAAGAAATGTATATATATGGCAAATAAATTAAATGTAAATGCCCAGATGAGAAAATACCTTTCCTATTTGCAGAGAGAGGGTCCAAGCTGTTGTCTGGTTAAGGATGGGGATAAGACAAGTAATATTTGTTGTACGTGTTTACAGGTGTTCACCAAAGAAACACATCCTTCAACACGTAGCTCATTTAAAATAAATCAATTATAAGTCAATTATTTCTTAGTGAGTGTAATGGGCGCATTTATTAAGACTGGTACTTCATGCACCAGTGTATAACATCTGTGTCAGCATTATCCTCAGCCCTTGATACATATGACTGAGAGGACAATGATTTTGTTTCTGCATTATTTTTTTGTGTGTGAACACTGTCCTAGCTCCTTCTTTGTGATTCCTATACTGCATGGATCTCTCTGCTGTGACTCGGGCCATTCTCCTGTGTTTGTGTTGTCCATTTTTTGATGTAGGTCAATGAACAATGCCCAATTAATGACTACTTTATGGGGTGGACCCAATGAGCAGACAGGGACAGTTTGGGGGGGCTCAGTTTAAGGACTCACTGGGGCAAATGAGCCTGAGGGGCTCGGCACTCCATAGGTGTTAATGGAGCTTGGAGCCCCTCAGACTCATTTACATTTTTAACGCCTTCTTTCAAGATGATAAGAATCTTAACGGAAACCTACAATGAAGAATCTGTATAAGATGCAGAAGAATCAGAAGTAGATCAGAATTGTATATTCCTCCTCCCTGCCTCTGCCCTAATCTGTAATTTAATAATCCTGGAACCTAACCTAACTTGTTAAAAAACTTTATTTTAATAATATGTAAATTAACCGCAGAGGTTAGAAGTGGGAGTTTAAACCGCCAGTCTTAAAACTTTACTGTCTGGCACTACTGCGATTGTATTCACTAAGAGGCTCTGACCTTACAGTGGATATGGGCACAAACTCTGCCAGTCCCGACTTGTAGACCAGATTGGAGTTTTCTACTATAGTTTCTGCCAGTTTTCCGGCATAGACTATAGTAAATGTGGGGGGCCAGGTGTTAATGACCCTGCCAGCCCTCTGCCCACCCCGCTCGTTCTCCTCACCAACACAGCCAAAGTGGTGGGCGGGTCAGCGAAACCAAAAAAACGATGGGTAGGTGAAGATGCATGTGGTCTCTCCGTCAACCATGATGAATCTTCCCAGTGAAGGGTCCCAGGGGTCTAGCACATGATCACCTTAATGAAAACGAATTTGCAATCAATCAATTGACATGAGGAACTGTTTCTCATTGAAATCCATAATGATGTATGGAAATTATTCCTTCAAGCAGTTTTTTAGGAGAATAGGGTATGCAAATTAGCTAATACCAGCCTAAACCTGATATACGGATCTTTCCTTATTATTATACCATACCAAAACTGAAGAGCCCCTTCAGCATAGAGCATTGGGGAATTGTATAGGAGGTCACATCCTATAGAGTCAAGGAAGACTGTCCGTCTCCAGACTGATCAAATTACCTAAGAATAATTATACAAGATCAATATAAAAGCAATGAGGAAGTATTGATTTAACCTGTACTTGGAACGTATTGACCATACACATGCCAATATGGAATCTGGAACATTTTTGATTATTTTAAGAGAGTTCTTGATTTATGAATCTTCCATAAATTTTCATACATTTCTATGCATGATTTTAACATTTTACTGCTTTTATCAATCCAGCTGTTCTGGACTATACATTTTATGAAGCAAGAAGGAGAAGACACTGTCCGCAATTTACTTGAATTGGACTTAAATACAGTACGCAGGTGTGGCCACTGCACAGGGGATGGAGCCCTACAGCTCCCTGGCCTATAGACATGATATAGTTCTCACATCAGAAGCAGCTGAGTAGAAGAAATTGTTGAAAATACAAACATTTCAACCCTGCTACATCTACAAGTGTGGAACACTCAATCTTCCTTTGGTAACCTCTAAAATATTCTCCAAGTCCCTCTTTATATCTTCTTGTAATCTATCCCCACAGCCCATCTTTATCTATCTGGTAATCTTATATTTCTGATGTGATCGCTGAGGGAGATGGTATTCCTGGACACAGTCATCCTGCCTTCCCTGCATGGGTGAAATGTTTCCATATTCTTGTTTACACTGTGCTTAGTGCGTGGGTAACCTATTTACAAAGACAAATAGAACATATATATATAGTTCTGACTCTGAATTCTTAAATTCAACTTAAGAATAAATCTGCCTGTATGTGTATAGATATATATATCACTAGGATATGTTGAATTTTAAAATATACCATACAGGGAATACCAATAGTACATTTTGTTTATGTAAAATGGATTATTTCATCAGTATAAATTGGCATTTAAATGTCAAAGTTAAATACATCTAAGTAACCCTAGAGCATAAGCGGCCAGTGGACTTCAATACCAACGGTTTTGCCTTGAGCTAATCCTAGGTGACCCAGGTGGTTTACCTTTTAAACTTCCTTATGGTGAACTGGATTTAGCTGTGACCGCATCACAAGGCATGACATCATCACATCTAGTATGACATCATCACATCGCTGCTGCCAGCCACCGCTACACACAGCAGTAGCTGCAGAGATAATGCATAGACGGATGCCTGCATTCTAACTGTGATCAACTCAGAGTTGATGTCCCTGGACATACCTCCCACCGCACAGGACAGAGGGACTGCAATCACTAAATATGGGACGGTAGGGAGGTATGGCTTAGGCAAGCTGTTACTAGAAGTAGGACTACTTCAACAGGTTACCGCAGACAACCAGACAACTATTTGTGAGAGTTGTCGTAGTTCTAGTGACTCTAAGTTCTTGCCTAAGCCATACCTTCCTATCTTCCCAGATCCAGTGATTTTGGGCTCTGTCCTGTGCGGTGGGAGGTATGTCCTGGAACATCGAATCTGAGTTGATAACAGTGATAATGCAGAGAGCTGTCTGAGCATTATATCTGTGCTACTGCTGTGTGTAACAGAGGCTGGCAGCAGTGATGTGAAATTGTCCTGCCAAGTGTGATGCTGGATTTGGCCTTGCATTTCATACGTGTGACCAGGGTCGGCTCCAGGTTTCAGTAGGCCCCTGGCGACAGAGCCTCAGTGCGCCCCTTTGCAGTGAACTCTCGAGGCGGTATTACAAATTCTGAAACTAAAACAGTCTCCTGTTCCCTAAAATATTCCCTATGGGTTCCTTAAGTACCACCTTATGTGGACCCCCCCTCCAGGGCCCAGTGCTGGCGCTGGCCCTGCCTATGACCTAGATAAATAAAATGTAGAACATGATAATTCGGCACAGAAGTGTGACAAAAAAGTATATACTCCCATTCATTAACATCAAATATTGTATTCTACAAACCAGAGCAGAGAAAGAATATACACAGCTTTCACATAAAACAGTACGGCGCTGTATGTGTGAGCTGCGGCCCTCAGACCCATTATACTTAGCTGACAATCAATGCTTTCTTCCTGCATATGGGACCTATAAAGGCTGTCATGAAAATGCTCTCGAAGCACTTACATTGAAGTGCAGCTTACTTGTCATGGAGCCGGGACATCACATTTCTTCATACGTGCAGCAGCAGATTGTCTCTGTTTTTCAGGAACATGTAAAACTTCCCCTATAAATGTAGCCCTTAGAATAAACGCGCAGCACAAACCATCAAAATGATATTTTTGACACCTACTACACAGAATTGTGACACCATCACAGTAAGTCTGTATATAAAATTCCGATCCCTGAATTTAGCTGGTTCCACCTCCCCCCTGTGGGGGCTGCCACATACATTTATCACTTCTGATGTGGATATTTCACCAATGCTTTGGGTGAGAACCCCCTTATAGTCTGTTGACACAAAGTGCAAACAAGCTGCAGAATTTCAGGGAAGTTTGGCATCAAATTCCTCCGGCATTGTGTGTTATCTTTAGGTTTTTTGCAAAAAATGACATGCTAAGTTTATGCAAAGCGAGATCTGCTCTATGTCAGATGCCCAGAGAGACAGTATCTGGGACAAAGACACTACACAACCCACTACATGATAACCCTATAAGCATTTTTATATTTTGTGCATGAAAAAAAAGGCTTCTCAAAGAACTTTTACTTGTAAATGGATTTCTGGTTATCGATTTGTCTTCTTGTCAGTACTTATACTGAGTCATATATACCAGTAGTGATGCCCATATGAATATGAGTTGAAGATAGAAAAGGACCAGTGGAACTGAAGCCTAAGGTAAATAAGATGGTGGGAAAAAGTGATTAAACATTGATGAACATTGGATTGACAAGGTTTCCAACATCTAAAGTCTTTACTATATCATTAGTATGAATAAAAATATGGTGAAAAGTTTTTACAAGATAATTTGCAGAGGCAACAGGGTTTTTTTTAAAGAACTGTGAATCTGTGGAATAGCCGACCTCAGGAACAGGTCAAAGCAAACACTGATGAGACCTTCAGAAAGTGCCCAGATACAGTATCTATTTACATCAACGTAACATTGGTGGTTAAATTCTAGTATAGAGTTGTGTTGCCCTTTTTCCTCTTGTCTTCTTTGGTAGACTTTGATGGACATTATTGGGATTTATCACAAGTGTCTGAGTGTAGAACTCTTCTAGATGCCCATGGAAACCAATCAAAACTGAGCTTTCATTTTCCTACAGCTATTTATTAAAGCGTAACTATAAAGTTGTAATGGTTTTACCAAATTATTATACATGATTCCCCCCCAAATAGTACGAGGCCTACTTTGTGCTGATCACACTTTTCTTTACAAAGTTCTGGCATTTACTGTTCTGAAAGTGTTTGACAAAAATCTTTCTCACCAGAGGTGAAGTGGGCGGAGACTAATGTCTGTCAGTCTATGCCCTTAAGCTGAGGCCAGTTAGCTTGCCCACAGATCCCATGATGCATTGTGTTCTCTCTCAAAGTATTTTAGCGTTAAATCCATTTAATTCCCCACAAGGAAATCCACTGAACAATGCACAGTGCACATACAGGATGTATATGGTGCAGCGTGAGGAGAGAAGAGAAACTTCTGCAGAATCACATATGGGATGGAGGGACTGATAGGGAACAGGGGAAATCTTGTACCCAGGGCCGATTCTAGCCTATTTGCTGCCTGAGGCGAATATTAAAATGCTGCCCCCCCCCCCCCGCTCCCTGTTAAGTAAATGCTGAAAACGTTACTAACAATTAACAACCCTACAGACAGCTCCCTGACACTGTGTGACTGACTACAGGTTCTGGGAGTCATTAGTGTCATCTAGTACCTTATAGATGACAATCTCTTCCATCAGTAGAACTTTATTCCAGGTTCTCCAATCCATGACGTATCACTGCTGAATTCATGGCCAGATATCTTCAGCTCCGTGCAGCATCTCCACCTGGCACCCCTAAATACCACAGTCACAGTATAAAGTCTCCTGGATAATAACACTGTGCTCCTAAATAATATATACCCCTCACAACTCAACTGACCGCACTCTCCCCACATATAAAACATCTCTTCCTTATTATATATACACTCGCCGGCCACTTTATTAGGTACACCTGTCCAACTGCTCGTTAACACTTAATTTCTAATCAGCCAATCACATGGCGGCAACTCAGTGCATTTAGGCATGTAGACATGGTCAAGACAATCTCCTGCAGTTCAAACCGAGCATCAGTATGGGGAAGAAAGGTGATTTGAGTGCCTTGAGTGGCCATGTTGTTGGTTGCCTCAGAACGTTGGGCTGGTATGAGTATTCAGAAACTGCTGATCTATGGGATTTTCACGCACACCAACCACTTGGTTTACAGAGAAAGGAATGGTCCGACTACACAGAAAAACATCCATTGAGGCTGCCACTTTCTGTGCGGCGACAATGCCTTGATGATGCGCCAGCGGCAAGGAGGTCATGGCAGAGATAAAAGAAAGGCAGAATGGTGCATTGATAGAAAGGCAACAGTGACTCAATCGCAAGGTAGCACGCAAGGTTAGGCGGGCAGAAGGTAGATCGCCTGAACACGCACGTACGTCGAAGCTTTGAGCAGAGTGGCTACAGCAGCAGAAGACCACTCGGGTGTCCACTGGCTTTCAGCTAAGAACAGGAAACGTAGGCTACCGATTTCACAGCTCATCGTAAAGTTGAGCACAGTAACATTCGGAAAAAACGGTGCCTGGTCTGATGGTTATCGATGTTGTGGTTGGCGACATTCGATGGTAGGGTCAGATTGTTCAACAATATGAAAGTAGGACTTGCATCCTGCCTTGTCTTCAACGGTTCAGGCTGGTGGTGGTGGTGTCTTATGGGTGTGGGGAATATTTTCTGGAATGGCACTCTTTGGCCCCTTAGAACTGGTACCAGCCAATGCTGAGCATCGTTGCAAACGCCACAGCCTACCTGGGTATGTTGCTGACCATGTCCAATACCGTTCTATGACCACAATGATGTACTTTCAGCAGGATACTGCCGACCATGTCACAAGTGGAATCAATCTCGACTGTTTCTTGAACCTGGACAATGAGGTCACTGCTACTCAAATGACCTCCACAGTCAACCAGATCGTCAATCCATAGAGCCTCTTTGGGATTGGTGGTGGAAAGGGAAGATTCCATCATGGATGTGCAGCCGACAAATTGCGGCAACTTGGGATGCCATCAGCAATCGGACCAAAATCTCTGAGGAGTGCTCCAGCACCTGTGAATCATGCAGAGAAGTGGGCAGTCTGAAGCCAAAAAGGGGTCCAACCCCGTTACTAGCCTGGTGTACCTCAAAAGTGGCCGCCGGTGAGTTGAGTGTATATATATTATAAATCAATGCACGAGTAACAGGTTCTGTTGAAAGTTTATCCAGATTGCTTTCAATCTTGCCAAAAGGTTATCATGAAAATGGAGATTCCAATTGTAACAAATGTATATTCATTGTGTAAAGAACACCTTGAAAAACTAGTACAAAGAAGACAGAGTGAGTAGTTTAAAGCAGGCAAAGGGAAACATATCTTGTTTATTTGAAAAAAAATGCAAATACTCTTCAACCAAGCAATAAATATATCGAATTTGCTTATTTAATTTTACAATGGTATGTTCTTCTACAAAAATTTTTTTTACCCAGGAGTAGGGTCGAACTTATAAGGTAAGATGTTTAGCAATCTCACTTCCAGAGGTTTTAGAATTTTATGGTGTAATGACCATTTTAATGCAAAAAAACACTCAATGGGGATGAGGATACGCATGTCACCCCTTCCCCATGTAGTAACAGTGGATTGCGATGGTGGCATCAAAGATGCACGGGTGCTATGTGCGCACAGTTCTTTATAAATAGAAAGGGAACAATGTCCAGCGGTGTCTAGTGTGTATATTTAAACGAGTTATTCCCAAGAAGGCAGAAAATCCGTAATTACATTCATTAAAAGAAAAAAAAAACTTGTATTATGTTATTTCAAAAAATCACCAGTTCACAGATATAATTTTAACCTGTCTCCATCAGATCTTCTTCGTGCAATTCGGTTGCCTGGGGATTAGACTGTTAAAATTCACCTGACTGTCGTCCGTTGCAGGTCTACTGTCAGATTGGATTTCATCACTTGAATGTGAAGCTCGGTATTGACGTGTCAGTGATCAGCTATGCGGTGTATCCCTTGCCCCACATGCAACTTTTGTATATTGACCCAAGTTCTCTATGTCTAGACCACTACCCCTATCCCTCTCACACCTTGTCAGTATTGGATTCAGCTGCTCACTTACGCATGGAGGCTCTCAGTCATTGGAAAATAAAACGGAAGGGAAAGAGGGCTGGCATGTTGTTACTGCAAGTTGGGGCTTTAGTTCTAGTGCTGATAATACAGGTGCAAATCTTAGCCTGCTGCCATCCGGCACGCAAAACAGACTTGGATTGCAATCAACAGGGCATTGCCCTACTACTATTTAACCTATTGGACATGGTGCAGGGTTTCATATATACCCTCTATCCATGTCTTTCATGAGCTTCGACTGTAATGGCGCTGTATGTGGGCATATGAAAGTACAGACGAGGCATGTCATTGAGCTCAGGTAAAGCTGGGCAACAGAGTGGTTTATGATGTGAGGATGAGATTGTCTGCCGGGTGTGGTGGTGCAGTGGTGTGTGTGAGATGTCTGCGTGGTGGTGTATGTAGTGAGTGATTTTTTTGAAGGAGTTGCAGCAGACCAAAAGGGGGATACAAGGAGGTTTGGACTTGACCTAGATTTATCCTAACATACTGGCCATTGGGTGTATGACAGAAAACTTTAAGTTCTTTACACAGAACAATATAGACAAGGTTGTAAGGTTTTTTGCGATTGTCACCCTTCTTGTCATGGTTCCCTTTAGGAAAGGTCCCTACCAGGCAGGAGGCTTAAAGGGAAAAATTACCATGAAGACAAGATTTTAAATTTCGCAGGAGTAAAAAATAATGCTTTCTATAATTAACAAAATATAGATTTACAGATTTGATGTCCCCCACCAGTCGTGCTATTCAGTCCTGGTCGTATACAAATTCGGTACCCCATGGATGAGAAGTTATTTATGAGAAGAATCCGGGACATGTCCTAATATTTACCCAGTCGATTGTTCTAATCAAATAGCTCTCTCAAATGGTCTACACATGGCAGTGTTTATGCTCAGCCAACCTGCATTACAGACAAGCCCAGACATAGAAGCTTTGCTGCTTGGTAAGCAACAGTTCAGAAATAACAAACTACAGAGAAGATCTCTATAGCAGGGGTAAGGAGGTATAACAGAGTTAACCAGTGAGTTATAGCTGGAGTATTCAAGCGTAAGATGTTATGATGTTTTATATCATATCTGGATCTCTGATCCGTCTCATCTCTCTTTTCTATGTGTCAGTTACTAGTGAATGTTCAGAAGCTAAATGAAAAGTGTAACAAACCGTTAACCTGAGATCTAAGCAAATGTCAGCACACAACATCTCAGATCATGAATGGGTCTTATGAAGTGTTCGCTTTAGATTGGCCATGCCCCAAGCTCTATTTGTAATTACACTGACCATCCAGAGTTGCCGGAGCTAAACTAGTTACAAAGTTGTAAAGTAAAAGGGGTTAAAAAATGATCTTTTCGATGGAAAAATCTACACAGGGATTTAAAAGAAGAGTCTTACGTCCATGGGAAACACCCTCTAGTTTTGGTTACAGGACTCAGTCTTGATCGATCAATGGTGACCCTAATTTTAATTATAAAATGGGAATATTCAGTGGGCTGATTCTTGGCACTTAACACATTCATATGTATTGACATTTTCCTTTCATACAGTGTATATATGTAGTTATTATATACAAATATTTTAGACCTTGTAGGAGCTGGCTGCACAGCTCGCACTGTATTTAAAGTGTCAGTGTCATGTCACTGTATTAAAATTCTAGGAAATGTATGTTTAATGGCCACAGGGGAAACATGTAAACATGCAAAAACATGTGTTACTTGTGTTAGCGATCGCATGCGTTACTCTGAAGCAATCCTTTCTGCACAGCCCCTCCTTCCCACATTGCATGCGAAATGTGTGCACCACATCCTAAGTGTTAGGTTACAAATGGTGGTTCTGACGTATGAAAAAAAGCATACCTAAGATGCCAAAATTGAGGGTAAAATATTATTAACTGGTTTTCAAGTGGGACCCTCAGTAAGATAATGGCTTGGACCATCTCCACTCTTACTGCGTTATGGCAAATAGAAAGACCTGGCCATGCAAGCACGAAGTTGCTTGCTGCAGTCGCAGGATTAGGCATGGGGGGAATGGAAAGAGGAGGGGGCATAATGAGGAAGCCAAGCCTGTACTCAGGAGACAGGAACTGCTTGTTGACCATAAACAGGTAACCAACCAAACAGAAACCTCAAAAAGGGGTAACCACATGTATTACGTTTAGGTGTTAACCATATTCTCTTATCCTGTGTAGGAAGGGGCACATTATTTTGGACCTTTCCTCTCTTGTCTTGGGTGTCACATCTTCAGGGCGCCTTGTCGATGCAATATAGAAATCTCATAAAGCTGGTTGTTATGTGTCTTTCATTCATCTTATGATCCAGGTTCACTTGGCCATTGCTAATTTTTCTATATTGAACTTCCATTCATGGTAACTTGGTATCATACTATGCTTTTTGGAGGACATGTTATAACTGGTATTGTCTTCACAATTTTGGCCTGAGTCATTGCCGTACACCATTCACGATGAGGTGGTAGCTTCAGATTGACCCATTTTTAGCCAGTTATTGTTGGTTGTCATCTATTTGACGGTCTCTCCTTTGAATGTCTTGAAATTTTTGATTTATATATCCTTTTTTTTTATTCATTTGATCCAATATATATTGATTGTTGTTATGGATTATGTAGTGGTTGTACTCTATTCTGTTTTGGTGGCATTGTTGACCATACACCACATGGAATCAACCTTGTCAGTTCTGGCAGGAAGTCAGGTAAAGTTTTGCTATTCTTTATTATCTTAATGAGTCCAATTAGGTAAACCCATGACTTTTGCAAACACATTACTACTTAGTTCACACACCGGCACTCTTCATCTAGCTTAAGGCTATATTCACACTGCCGCTTGCCAAGCACGACCGTACCGTATGCGGGCACAACGGCAGTAGTGTACCGGGGAGAGGAGGAGGAGTGAGCGCAGCTCAACCCCCGCACTCTAAAATAGCCACTATGGCGCACGGCGCCGTATTAAGGGAAAAGATAGGACAGGTCCTATCTTTTCCGGGTTACGGACGGTACGGTCGCCGCACGTGTTGTGCATGCACCGTACCGCTGCCGTTTAGGGTTCCGTGCGCCCATAGAAGTGTATGGGGGAAGGATATTGGCCGTAGATAAGTCGTCGGCCGTATATACGTTCCCCCATACGTTAGTGTTGCTGAATGTGAGCGCCTAACAGTGCTAAGACCAATACCAGCCGACCCACCATTTAACGCCTCCAAGGAGTATTAGACTTTGGTGTTTGTATGGAGAAAGGCTCTGCACATACCAGATCCCGAGATTGCGTGGTCCATTGTACTGGTACTAGGTATCATTTATCTACTGCCGACAACGTACAAATCCCTGAGATGTTCTCTATGGGCCATGTTGGTATGATCCAGAATCACAGAGACATAAATAATGAGCAACTTTGCTACTCTGCAGGCTTTGTTATATGTGGCCATTTCAGGTAAATGAATGGCAAGGTGATAGCTTTTTTTTCTACCAGAGTTTTAGAAACATGAAATCCTTTGGTTGGCGGATACCATGGGATATTTATCTTGGGGCTCTTCATAAGATTATGTTTTAACAATGTGATGGTATTCAAAAACGATATAATAATTGTATCCACTTGAAGTTGCGACCAATACCCCGGGACAGTCCATCAAAATATTTTGCATTAATTTTGTCATCTGGTGAATATATAGCCTTTTCTAGATTATTAATGTGTTACATCATCAGAAGTTGAGTTGAAAGTAAACTTGAACTGTTTTCTGTGAACCAGTATATTAGGGCAGGGTTTTCCTACAAGAACATTAGGTGGTAATAAAGAAGCTTCCAAAATCCTCACTTTTGCTGCCAGAAAAGATTTAATACCCTGCAAGTTAAGAGGCTATCTCATTTCCGTGCGAGTCGAATTGGCAAGAATATCATAATTCTCATGTATGAATATGAACAAGGTTTAATATTCTCTGAGGCAAGAATTTGTACAATTTTTCTCTTGCAAAATACTTATGGGAGTAGTAGTCATGAGAATGTTAACACATCAACAGATCACTTGCCTCATTTTATTCCAAATATGAAACAGTACATTAAGTGATGCCCTTTAGTTAAAGAACAGGTCAACCATTTCACTATATAAAGTACATGTATAATCTGCAAGTAAGACTTAATGATATGCGAAGTTAGTCCAGGTGTCCCAAACACACAATTACCACCAAGAATGTGTTAATGGCAGTACTTTAAAATTAGTGTCAGCAACAACTGCCACAAACATATTATGCCACAATAATGCTCAAATACTGGCATAAAGAACCATAATATGGGTTGATCACACAATGTAATCCATAAAGTTGTGAAAACCTAAGTGTAGTTTGTAACAATGTAATATGGTTGGTCATTATAAGTATGTGTCCTGTCTTAAGTGATAATTCTTTAATTATTTAGGTTTCACAATTTGCAAATTATATTAACAGTATCAATCCGTATGTCAGTCGTAGCAATTCGTATTCTCTTTTATGTGAATAAGAAGCAGTTAAGATAGCGACTTTCTGTTCCTCTTTAAGCCAAAATTAATAAAATGCAAGAAGTCTGGTTTGAGGATGGAAGGAGCAGCCCTAAAGCCTTGATGGAAAAGTTACTGTGATATTGTCAAAAGATGTAAGTTATCTGCCACTTCTGCTAGGTTAATGGGAGAGTAAACCATACTCCTCACGAACCTATTGGGTATGATTTTATCCTCAACTCCCGAAAAAAATTTGTGCTGGGACGATCTCATGAATTGAAGTAGTAAGCCAGGCTCTTCCTCTGCTCTGTGTAAAATCTGTGCTAGGCTTCTGGGTCACTGTACCAGCCGTTATCAGAGCAGAGAAGAGGGGACTGTTAGCACACGTTACTGGCAAATATTTACACCAATAGTAGTTGGGGATGCGTGTACCCATGGCCCTTAACATAATATCTTCTCGGGCCTCCTACCTAATACTCATCTACTTAATACTGCGGTAAGCTTACTCTTAAACTCCCCTAAAGAATCCTACCTTAAGTCCCCACTAGGTATAACAGAGTAGAACTTGAATTGACCAGTCTTATATACAACAGATTCATACAAGTGTCTGGCGCTGGATGATTACATCTGTCCTCGTATAAGACTGTCTAGTACTCTGACGTCCTATTAGTTGACTTATATGCCGTGAAAAATTAGGACACAATTCTGTTGGGTTTAGCCAGATTTCTGTCATGGCTTTTTGGGTACGAGGCCGTGCCCCGTTTTCAATCGAGCCACACGTGAAGGGCACGACCTCCTTTTCCCGTCCCTTCCTCATTTTTCGTAAGTTTATTCCCCACCCACCTCTTGTCTACGCTCCTCTCTCACCCTACTTCCTTCCCTGATCCCCCTCACTTGCCCTGTTTTTGTTTCTATTTTTGACTTTCTTCTCCTCCGCCACTGGCCCTTTCACCCCCCTCCCCCTCTCTCTCCTCACCCCCCTCCCCCACAGTCTTTAACCTGTTTTTTTGTTTATGTTTTGTGTTTCCCGTGCCCGCCACCTCCTTCGGATGCCCATCTCCCTTTGTTTCTACCTCCTTTCGTTTCTTCTTTCTCCCAATTGTTATGCCTATTTTTCCCCCCCCCATCTCCCTTTTCTTTACCCCCTTGTTATCCGTCCCCTCCCTAATTTCCTCCAACCCCCCCCCACCATGATCCCTTTTCCCCGTTTTCTCAATCCTTTTGTCGCGTTCTTTCGTCTCAAATCTCCCATCCGAGTCTTTTTTACGCTTTTTTTGGTCCTTTCCTTTCCGCTTGTCTCCATTTCTTTAGACCCCCTCCATCCAGAATTCTGCCCTTGCCCCCCTCTGCTTCACGTTGAATGGCACCTGGTTCCACTCTTCCTTGATTCCCACAGTTGTTCTACCCCCTGTTCCTTTGGATCTCTGTACCGCCTTACGCTCTTGTTCTTATGCACTTGTAGACGCTTCTTCTCCGTTGTTGTTGTTCTGCGTTCCTCCCCCCGTATATCTGTGCATTAATTCCCATCCATCCTTCTGGTCTCGCTCCTTCTCCTGCTTCTTCTTTGTGTACCCCCTGCATCCCGTCTGGGTAACTTTATCGCGACCCGTTGTCCTCCCCGTTTGCTTCCATCAGCCCACTCCGCCCTCCTCTTTTTTACGTCTACTCGTTGCCCCACCCCCTGCTTATTCTTGTCTTCGGGAATTTTCCATTTTCTCCTTTCCCTCGTCCCCTCCCTTTGTCTCGCCCCCAATCTATTTGGAAGCCACTTTCTGCGCCACCTTTCCCTTCCCCCACTCTTACTTTCCTCTTCCCCCTACCCCCCCCGGACCCCTCTTTCCCTTTTTTCCCCTCTGCCCCCCCCCCCCCCCGGTCCATCCCACCTTCCTAGAACCGTCCCCTAGCACCCCCACCCCTGCCTTTTCCAACTCTACCTTGGGAATTCACACCACTCCTTTCCGTCTGTGACTTCCACAGCTTCTTCTAGGTTGCTATTTCTTTACTCGCCTTACTGCCTTTTCCCCACGCTGCCCATTGCTTGGATATCCTTTGTCATTCGTGGCCTGAGAGCCAGAAAAAACCCTGTATAATATGTTGGCTTGCTAAAACCGGTTTGCTAGTGCATAAACTACGGTTCTCAGAATGACGCCAAACTGGTAAATGCCCTAGGCTGGCATTTTATATTTAAGTGGGTCAAACACCCGGAATTCTAGTTTCTAGCTACACATCACGGTATTAATAATTGGGTGTTTGCTGCATTACGCAGCCCATTCAGAAACATTTTAAAATGCTGGTAAGGGGTTAAAGGAATAATTTACCATTCCAAATAAAGCACTGATAAAATAGGTATACACTACTCAACTACATTTGATACCATGGGGCTTTAGTTATCATTAAGACATGACCTGTGCGGCTGTCCGGCCCATGCCAGCCCTCAGTGCTGCCCGGCTACATCGATAGGACTTGAGGCCTTCTTAATGTATCTGGTGCGACCCTTTTGCCCTTAACTGGCTGGAAAGACAAATCCCAGCAGGCCCACTTTTTCACGCCTGTACCCATGTTGAGTCCACGGTGGCAGCAAAAGGCGGAAAATATGGCACCGTAATCCAGTGCTAGGGTTTTACAACGGGAATTTCTTTGTGATTATATCAGTGTCAAGTGGATCCCTAAATACCCCTCCTTGTGATTTTCTGTTTGCAACTCCTATCGTGTTTATTTGTGGTTATCTATCCCGGCCCTTCACTCCATTCTAACCCCTTATGTCACTGAACCTCAGAATGTAGGCTTATTAGTCCATTCTGTAGTTTAAGCCCAATCTTTTTATGTCCTTGTAACCCATGCCTCTAGAATTTTTAACAGTACCTAATGCTAATTTTAAATTTGGAGGACTCACGCCAACGCAATTCTGCCACCAATCTTGTTATAATTTATGACATACCATCTAGCATAAAAGCCACCAGTTGAAGAAGATACATTACCCCTTTTAAAGCTCTGCGCCGGAGCCTACGTGAGCGAGGCTATTCAAGGAAGTATGAAGAGGGCTCTAACGCGTGACGTCCTCTTCCTAAAGACCGGTGGGGGTTTTCTGAATTTTGCCACCACAAAACCCCCACACCGCTACGAACGAGGTTCGGTGCTTGCACGACCTCGCAGGATACTTAACATACTACCAACAGACGCCACCGCAAGTCCTTACCCTCCCTTTTCATTCGAGTGGACGCCCTCTTGGTTTAAAAGACGGCGGTCGCGTGCTTGGGCGCACGCACATCTTCTTTTCCGATCCGCCCGACCCCGAACGTATCGGGGCGGCTTGGTTGCATAATCTCGGTAACCAATGGTAGCCCCCTAGGAGTCTTCTCTTGCCATTGACCTGGCTACCCCCAGGGATATGCAGGTGAGTTACAAGGAGCCAGGCGGATCATTGTAATTGGGCAACTAAGACCTGCTCAAAAAAACCGCCATATATTGCCTTATATTACTGTAGATGCCAGAGTATATGGTAGCAGAGCACGAATGTTCCGTCATCATCTAGGGTTATTGTGAACCCTAGTCTCTGGTCTAAAACATAGTGTTGAAAAAAAAAAAGAAACACCAAAAAGTTAAAAAATTTAAAAAAACATTAATAAATATGAACAAGTTTCAATTATTAATTCCCCCCTTTCCCCCCCTAGACAGGATATAAAACATAACAAACCGTAAAAAACTCACAGACATACCTAGGTATCGCTCCGCTTTTTTCGTCCCCCAAATGCCGATCTATCAAATTATATTTAAAAAACCGGTCTTTACTTCCGGTTCTACGGCGGGCCCTCCGAGGGTCGGGAAATTTGGCCCGTTCCAAACATATGTCCGTAAAGAGGCGCGACTTTTCTTTTACATCCTTTTTTACATCAATACATAAAATAATGAAATAAAAACCCCCCTTCATGATCAAAATGTCGCACAGACCTCAAAATGGTAGCAATGCAACAACGTCGCACGCCATTTCGCACCCAAATACAAATCACTTACCCCCCCCCCCCCCTTTTCCCCTCCCTTCCCCCTCTTCCCCCTCCCTAGTCCTTATTACAGTATATACCTCGGCGGCCATTATCTTGGTACACCTGTCCAAACTGATCGTTAACACTTATATTTCCGAAAATCAGCCAATCACATGGCGGGCAAATTCAAGGGCATTTAGCTGTCGGAACATGGTCAAGACAAATCTCTGACAGTCAAACCGAGCATCAGCTTATGGGAAGATAAAGGTGATTTGGAGTTGGCCTTTTAACGTGGATGGTTTGTTGTGCCGCAGAAGGGCCTGGTACTGACGTATTTCCAGAAACGCTGATCTACTGGGATTTTCAACGCCACCAACCCTTCTAGCGAGTTTCACAGCGAACTGGTCCCGACACAAACCAAAAAACGACACAACAACAAAAACATCGCGTAGGTGAGCGGCAGTTTACTTGTGGGAACAACGGGAAGGATAAAAATTTGGAAAGAGGAGGAAAAAGGGCCTTAGTGGTGATTTGCCAGAGGTTCAGACAGAGGAGAAGAATGGGCCCAGGGGGGGAAACTGGTTCGAGGATGATAGAAAGGGCTAACGGTGACTCAAAAATCGCAAGCCTCGTTACAAAACACTAAGTACGGAGTGCAGAAAGGAAGCATTCTTCTACCTAAGTACGGACAGTACGTAGAAACTTTGAGGCAGATGGGGCTTGATACAGCCAGAGAACAGAAAGACCCACCACCGGGTGCCACTCCGTTCAGCTAAGACAAACGAGGAAAGTTGAGGGCTAACAAATTTGCAACAAGCTTCATCAAAAAGAGTACACCGTAGAAAAGATGTGGAAGCAATAAGGCGTTTTTTTTTTTGGGCCCTCTGGGTCTGTGATTGGAGTCTCATTTGTTCTTGCCTGGACATAATTTTAGAGCATTGGTAGGGACCAGAATGGCTGAACAACCATTGGCCACAGCCATGTCGGGACCCATCCTGGCCGTGTGATACAACCGGATTCCGAGGTTGGTTGGGGATCATGGGTAGGTTAAATAGCTACACATGTTAGTGAGGGTAATTATTTTCTTGGCACACTCTATTGGGCCCCTCCTTGTGGTACCAATTTAGTGAAGGAACATTTCGTTTTGCAACACCACAGCCTACTGAGTTATTGTTGCTGACCATGGTCCATCCCTTTATGACCACAATGTGTACCCTGTGTAGACAATTTAGATGGCTGACTTTCAGGCAGTGCATCAGGGATAGAAAATGGCCATGTTCACATTATTAAAAGGTGGAATCATCTCAGACTGGTTTCTTGAAACATTGACAATTGCGGTCACTGTACTCAAATGGGCCTTTCCAACAGTCACCAGGATATCAATCCGATTTTAGGCAAATCATTTGGGATGATTGTTCGGGTGGAACGGGAGATCGCATCTCTCAGAGGATAGTTGCAAGCCGACAAATCTGGCGGCAAATGGTGTGATGCCATAAATGTTCAATATGGACCAAAAACTCTGAGGGAAATGTGCTTAGCCACAACCTTGTTGAAATCTTATGACCACAGAAGAATTGGAGGCCGGTTTCTGGGGAGGGCAAAAAAGCGAAGGGGTCAAACACCCGTTAACTAGCATGGTGTACCTTAATTAAAGTGGGCACGGTGGGGTGTATAATATTTCTACTGGAATTATTAGCTATTTTATGCTAAGGCCCGCCAGCTCCAAATACGAACACCCACCAAATTATTAAATACAACCCTGCCCCCCCCCCCCAACATTTGGGTTACATTGAGGGCAAAAAGTAATTAATCTATATCTATAACTAATAAAATATTATAGCAACACCCTACGAAATTAAATATATATTATAGATATATATATATATAATATATATATTATAAATTGTGATTTGTATAGTAGACTGCTCTTCATATATTTTTTAAAAGGCCTCGTTATTCACCCCCCATTTTAAAAATTATATACAGATCCCAATACCAGATCCCCTACAGCTTAAATAAACTTGGCCCACATATACAGTCCTCTCCCCAGTTAGTAATTACTGTTATCCATATAACAAGCCCCCTGCAGCTTTAGTTAAATATAACTGTACCCCATATACAGCCCCCTGCCAGCTTACAGATTAGTAATATACGTACCAAGATAGTACAGCCCCCAGCTTAGTAATATACTGTATTCCTTATATACAGCCCCCCCCAGTCTTAGTTGAATATTACTGTACCCCATTATACAGTCCCCAAAGCTTAGAGTAATATACTGTATCATATATGACAGCCCCCAAGCTTAGTAATATACGTATCCATATAATCCCCCAGCCTTAGTAAATATAACTGTACCATATAATCCCCCCCAAGCTTAGTAATATACTGTATTCCCATATACATCCCCCCGCTTAGTAAAATATACAGTAATTCCCATATAACATCCCCAGCTTAGTAATTTTATAGTGATATACAGGCAGTCCCGGGTTACACACAGGATGAGGGGGTCCGGGAGGGTTTTTGTTGCTAGTTCTTAAGTGAAATTTGTTATATGTAAGTCGAAAACTGTGTATATTTTCGATTTCCCAGACAAAAAAAAAATGTTGCGCACCAGTGAGGACCAATTGGAGGTTTAAAAACATTTTTGTGCTGTAATGGGAAAAGGGGATTATCAATATGAAAAAGCTTCATTACAGACACCTTATTACAAGCTGATTTTGCAATATGGGAAATAGTTAAAGCATTCAGAAAAAAGCTTCACCAGAGTCAGCGGGGTCTGTTCTGTAAACTATGGGTGTGTATGTGCTAAGTCGGGTGTCATTAAGTAGGGGACAGATGTATAATATATAGGCATCCCCCCCCCCAGTAGTATAAAAATATTATAGCCCCAAAAATAATATATCATAGCACATCCCCCCAGTTTATAAAAAAATAATTCGTAGCCCCCAAATCCCAAATAAAAATATTACAGAACCCCCCCTAGGAGTAAAATTAAAATAATTATGGGGCCATATAAAGATACAGCCAACCCCCCAGTATAAAACTAATTATAAGGCCCCCCAAATAATAATCTATAGCATCCCCCCCAGTATTAAAACCAATCAGAAGCCCCAAATAATATATAGCATTCCCCAAGTTTATAAAATTAATTACGGTTATTTATAGCCCCAAATAATATTATATATCATATATATAGATAGCATTCCCCCCAGTTAATAAAAATAACTGACATAGCCCACAAAATAATATATTATATTAGGCATTGCCCCCCAAGTACTATTAAAAATAATTATAGGCCCCAAATAATATATATAATAGGCCATGCCCCCCCGTATTAAAATAATTATAGCCCCAAATAAATACATAGCATTCCATCATCCCCCCCCCCAGTATAAAAAAAAGAATTATGGGCACCATATGAATATATAGCATCAACCACCACCCCCCCCAGTAGTTTTTTATATTTAAAAGAATTTATGGCACCCATATGAATATATATATACCGCCACCCGCAGCTTTCCCCCCAGTATAAATAATTATGGCCCCCCATTGATATATTTAGAATCCCCCCTTCACTAGTTTATAAATAAAATTATGGGCCCCATATGATATATATAGCACCCCCCCTAAGTAGTTTTAGGTATTATAAGAATAAATTAGGCCACATATGATATTTTTATATATAGTGTCCCCCCCCAGTTAATAGTACAGTAAGTAATTTTTTTTAAACGTTTTCAGCCTATATAGGACCCCCCCCCCCGTATAAACAGGGAAAACCTCCCCACACATTTAATGAAAGTAATCTAAAAAATAATTAAAATACATACTCACCCTGGGCCAGGCAGCTGCTCCCTCAGGCGCGGCTCCGGTCTCACACGGCTCTCCTGGTGGAGTAGCGGCTAAGCAAACAGTTGGACAAACCAGGCGCCCGTGACGTCATGTTGACGCCTTGTGTCAATGCTTTAAGAACGGGGAGCGAAGCAGTGCGAAAAAAAGGTTGCTGCGTCGCTCCGCATATAAATCGCGCCTGTGTCTTAAAGAGACAGGCGCGATTTATTTAGCTGGTGGGCGATTCGGGCGTTAACGGACGCCCGAATCGCCCACTTTAGAGCGGCAAATTTCGCCGCCCTTTACAGGGACCCGCATTCTGCCGCCTGAAGCGAGATTTTCATCTCGCCTCATGGCAGATGCGGCCCTGCTTGTACCTCACTATTTATGCAGGAGACATCTGCATTCACACATCCAGCTCTGCTACACACACAGAGAGAGCTCTGTCACATGACCTTCTCCCCTGTGAGCAGGGGGCAGTAGGCCCTCCCATCCCATGAAACCATCTCATAAACATCAGATAAACAAATATACGGACTTACGATCCAGGGCTTATCAACAGAGGGTGAGGAAGCAGCCATTGCAGCAATGAGGTCATCTAAGGGGGATAGCAAAGAAACTACTGAACCAAGTAACAAAGATAATAGGCAAAGTTGTTTTACATCCCAAGAGCTATTTATTTGTAAAGCTGAGCTCTGATTGGTTTCCATGGCCAACTAGAACACTCTTACTTCTGATAAATCTTATCCTATGTTATCCTTATTTCAACTGTATGACCTTTCTGTAATGCCTCATTCATCTTTCAGAGCTGCAAACCCACGTAGAACGGCTGTGCGAAACACAGCAATGCCCTTGGTTGGTAAAGAATATGGGCACTACAGTCTACAGATACTGGACAATCATTTAAGTTCCTATGACAATATCATTTATATGTCCCCCTAAGAATACCTACTTCATCTATTCCTGTTATAGGAAATATACCATCAAAATCCATCTTGATCAAACAAGGACACTTACTCAGACAGCATAGCTGTGAAGCTACAATACAGAGGGGCTCTCATTATGCCCCTGGAGCCCCATTTTAAAGTTGATTTTAGAAGGAGGGAGGCCATGGGTAACACATATAAGAAGATTAACAAAGTCACAGTGCCTGGATCTATAAGTAAGTGTCCCTGGTTTATCATGATGAATTTTGACGGTAGATTTTCTTTAAAGAAACCTAACACAGGGAAATGTAATATATTGCTACATCTGATACATAGGGGCTCATTTACTAAGGGTCGTGCTGCTCACTTTCGGACTTTGCACCATTTTTCGGGGTTTGCACAACTTGGACAGGTATTTACCAGGGGTCTGCGCCGGGACTGTGTTGCACGTGATCGGGTTTTTGGTGCAGCTGCGCTGGGTTCCATGCCACACAAATTGGGGGCCGTGCCATTGAACGATCCGACTGATTAGGACTGAGCGCAGGATTTAACTTTTGAATTGGGTCGCAAGCCCTAGCACTTACATGCACCACTAAAAAGATGGTGAACTCTGTCGAACCTGAGCGGAGAAGCGACACGTGGAGGATCTTAGTGAATTGTGGCACAGTGCATTATCATCAAACAATGCAGTTAAGGCGAACTCCAGCGGCCACATATGTAAATGGAACCAATAAAGTTGAGTCTTGGTACTACACATGAGTACTAGCTTTCAATAGAGTTTACCTTTAATGTATGAATTGCCAGCTTTATCATTTTCATAGATTGCTGCTTGATGTATATATTCTAGGTGACAGGTGTCTGTATATTATACCTAGGGCATGTATTGCTGACCTTTATTTTTGTGCTGCTCAGCCTTTTTTGGCCAGTGCAATAGATCAAACCAGTGGCACGTCCCAAGTGTCCCATAAAATGCATAAAAGCCATGTAAATTGTGCCCTGCGAGATGTAACATTTCATTGTCTTTTTAGTCCGAATGTTGCTGTGTCTTCCATGGGAATCTGCTGCTGTTCCGTCTTAAGCCTCAGAACAACTATGTTCTTCTCCTCTGAATTAAGCAGACAAATGCATTTGGTGCCGGATCTGTTCCTATCCCTTCTCTGGCCTTAATAGATTTATTGGAGGTCACAGAAAAGAGCTGTTGTCAGCCGTGCTGTATTCTCTGTAACAGGGAAGGAGGATTCCTGCTGCGTGAAATCTGCTATGTGTCAAATAAATTAATTTTTTATGTATTATGGAGGGAAAACAGGCTACACAGATAAAAAAGCAAATCCATCTGCCATAACTTCACTGTCGTCAATAGGATTAGGTGCCCAAAACAAGGACTCGGTTTAATAACGGTACAGCATTATGTCTAATAGCCTGATATGCAATATATGACAATATCATGACAATATATACAAGGGGTTCACTAATTTATTACTGCATTTAGTGGGGGCTAGGTCCATCTATTCATCCAGGTGATGTGATCTCTTCGCAACCTGGTAAAAAAATTACATGGCCTCTATCTTTCGTATGATTCAAGTGCCTGGACTGTACAACACAGACTCTCCATGCGTGGACGAATCCTATGGAAGCTATTGATGATTATAAGTTACATACTGTAGTAAAAATGATGGAGTGTAGGCTCCTGTGTGTACACTGATCATTTCTTAGAATTTTCTAGGAGATTATAGTGAAAAGGGCTTATCATAATGTCCTCCCAGCAGGCAGAGATGGTACAGTGCATAGCTGCTCATGTGATGCTCTTCTGATGCATCATGGTTAACATAGATTACAACACAGAACAGTCATTAGGCTAAATTCTTGGGCAGTAAGTGTCTGTTACTATTCACTTTTTAATGTACTCTGTGATCAGATAAGGGAACAAAACTCTGGCCAAGAATTTTTTTAATGCAATTCTTACCCAAAAGTATCTATTTAAAGCATATTTCCAGTCTTTTAATGCTTGTAAGTATACTCTCCAGCCACCTCTATTGCAGTTTCAAGGGGGACTTGGCAATACTTAGAAGCCAGAAGTAATTGTCCGCATGACCGCATCAGGCTTCATGTTCCACATAAGAACTCACTGTTCTTTCTTCGGTAATAAGGTGGAATTTTCCTTAAAATAATGACTCATTGGCCATTGCTAGACCTTGTTTTTCTCTTTGTCTGTTTATGTTCTTCACATATGTTGTTTCTGGCAAAGTCAGAAGAACCCTTTAAGCTGTCCTCTGGCACCTTATAACAGATTGGTAGGAATCATTAAAATGATGCCCGACACTTGCTATATCTACCCACTGCTGTTCTGTGCAAAAAACTTTAGAAAATAATAGTAACACACAAAAAGTTACAGGAAAAGCAGAAAAAAAAGAGCAGGGACATACATTTAACTCTTTCAGCTTAGTATTTAGTTTTGGTATATTAACATGATTTATCAGAGCGAATCCTCTATAAAGTAATGGAAAGCTTGGCTTGATAAAACCAAGTTTATAGAAGACCTGTCACCAGAATTATACCCCTCATACCAGTAATACCTGTTTGTAAAGGGTAAGGAGTCCTCCCCATATCACCTAAAATGATCTGGCATTGAGGTACTGTACCTAAATTACAGTTGTTTTTCTGATATATAAACGAGTCAACTTCTGAATAGAAGAGTCATGTTTTCTCCAGGCTGCCAATGAACCACGCCTCCTTCTTTTGATTGACAGCTCAGTGTCTCTTCATATCTCAGCTTCAGCAGACAGGAAGTCATCTCCCTGCCCATTTCCTCTTCTTACCATTATGTAGCCCCTCTCACTGCATGGTGAATTTAGCAGTGAACACTGTGTGAGAAACGGCAGATCTTCTCACCATTTCATTAAGCTCATGATGGGCGGAGCCAAGCAATGGTGGGAGGAGCCAACATAGACAAAGGCAATTAAAGTTTGCGGAACAATTTTACTGGTAGGAGGAGGCAGATTTGAGCCTACACTGTACTTTTCAACAAAGTAACAGTGCAGGGGTAAGTAAGCTTTATTTTTCCTAGTGATGGCAGGTTCCCTTAAATTCATGAGCTGTTCAGAAATCTAATAGGATCTGAATACTAGTTTGCACCCATCAGTATTTAGGGACTCACAACCTATTATTCCAGGACCAGAAGCTACTGGAAACACCCACTGCTATATAATTGATAATCTATCATTTAAATGGATCATTTTACAAGAAAAAATATTTTAAATATGCGCCAAATAAGTGGCACAAAACCTTATAAATCCTGAAAATCAAGGTTATTGCTGACATCACAGACCACAAGCTACTGTCAAATAGACTTTCTATCCCCTCTTCCTCTCTTCTTTAGCTACAATTGATATTCAAAAGGGCAGAGTCCTCTGACCTTAGAGCAGATGTTGGCAAAATTAATTGAACAATTTGGATTTTAACCTTATAACCATTGATGTCACTTCCATTCATCAGATGTTTGCAGCTCACTCCCATTCAAGTAAATGTTGCTAAATTGCAATACTCAAAACCAGCCACTATGAAATGTACGATGCTGTAATTCGTGAGCAGTGAAGAGACTGAAGCACTCCTCCAGTGTTGACATACAGTATTTTTCGGACTGTAAGGCGCACCGGAGTATAAAGCGCACCATCAATAAATGCCTGCTAAAATGTCTAGGTTCATACATAAGGCGCACTGGATTATAAGGCGCACCTGATTATAAGCATGAATGACCAGTAGGTGGCAGACATGTGCACAGTACAAGGCAGCTGTTGTCTGTAAGTACGGTTCATATATAAGGCGCACTGAACTATAAGGCGCACCTTTGATTTCTGAGAAAATCAAAGGATTTTTTGTGCGCCTTATAGTCCAAAAAATACGGCATTTGATTGGCTTTGTTTCCAGATTTTACACCCTCATTAATCTGATATTAATCACCTGGAATCCTGGAACTCCGCTTTCACTCATTGAAATTTTAAGCTGGTCTCTTCTCCCTAAAGTCTAATAAGTTTAACATAATATTCTCAGGCAGCTTTTCGCTGCCATATTTCTAGTTGAAATCTCTGCCTTGGCATCTAGCCGCAGCTCTGAGAGGAGAAAACTATTCTGTAAAGAAGGAGACAGATGACTGTACGGTAGGGGCCATACGTCATTGACAGGGCACACGAAACAGCCGGGAGAATCACATAGTGATAACAGCGCACCACAAGATGATGTATGGCTGCAGTTGTCACCTAATCCATGCATTGATTGTTACTATGCAACAGCACAGGAAACTCCATGATACCTTTGCGAGCATGATGCCTTAGCAATGCCCTTATAAATCACCGGAATCCATTCACAAACGAAACCAAGGCTAATTTTCATTACACAAATCTATTGAGTCCATTAAGATAAAATTCTGCAGTGTTATTCCAGAGGAAGGCAAAATCTCCTATAAAAAGGACACCAATATGGCAATCTAAAAAATCCCTGGATTCACCTTCCGGTAGTTTGTCCCTTTGTTTAATAGTAATTGGTTGGGTTCTCAGCACGTGGTTCTCACACAATCCAAACTCCTTACATTTCAAATTTTTTGAGTTTTGTTTATACCACATTCAACAAAGCCAATACATTTGGTGGTTTTAAGTCAGAAATAAAGAGCTAGAAGCTTCTATTGACTCAAAAATGAGAAAAATGGAATCTGCTTAGTCATGAGTCCACACAGACCTTTGGTAGTATTAAGTGGGCCACTAGTAACCCAATGTATCTGCCTCAAAATCCACAACATGGAACAGAAGGGAGCCCCTTATTAACCCCCCAAAATTAATATTTTTGAACATAAAATACTTGGGGTTGACACTGGAAAAAAAAGATAGCATATAGTCCAACAGATTTAGAGCCACTCTTTACCTGAACTCTTTGGCCGGCGCCACACGTAGCGCTTTGTCTGCGCTTGCAAACGCAGACAAAGTCTCGCCCACCGGGGCGGGCCTCGGCCCGATCGCATCGGCGTTTCTATGGAAACGCCTGCGATCGGGAACGAGCCGCCGGTGTTTTGCGTTAATTAAATACAAAACACCGGCCGCTTGTTCCCAATCTCTCAAATATATACTAGACCGAAATATACAGACACAGGGCACATTTATCACATGTGTCTGAGGTAAAACTGTCAACCAATGGCAGCTCAGTTTTT
>CM033650.1:62316745-62328373 GCA_019512145.1 Engystomops pustulosus
TGAAAACTTTCAACCCCGTCAGCTTACAAAGAGCTGTCCTCTTGTGTTACCCATAACTTCATACAGTGTGTACTCAAATACAGCTTATAGCTACATGTACAATTTTCATGATCACTATAAATTCCCTGTGTCGCAGTCTTCTGCTGTTTGGTTGAGAAGGCGTTGAACTCTATTCGGTGCTTTTTAGTCTAAACTGCGCTCTATTGCTGGACTGCTGGAAATCTGCTACTTTTGCTCTGGACCAGTAAGGGTTAAGGCTTGTATACTTTCTGAGTTCTGTCTAACCTGGAAAACTTTGATTTAACCCCTTAATGCTCTGCGCCATAGCTCTACGGCGCAGAGGTATAAGGGATGTATGGAGAGGGCTCACGGGCTGAGTCCTCTTCATACAAAGGTGGGGGTTTTTGCATTTTGCAGAAAACCCCCACCGTTAATAACCGCGGTTGGTGCTTGCACCGATCGCGGCTATTAACCCTGTCATTGCCGCCGGCAAAGTCGTCGTCGTTTATTGCAGTATATGGTAGGAGCGATCTGACCATCTAGGGTTAATGTACCCTAGATGGTCTAAAAAATAGTGGGGGAAAAAAAAAAAATTTAAAAAAATAAAAAAAAATTATAAAATATTAAAAATTCAAATCACCCCCCTTTCCCTAGAACGGATATAAAACATAATAAACAGTAAAAATCACAAACATATTAGGTATCGCCGCGTCCCAAAATGCCCGATCTATCAAAATATAAAAACGGTTACGGCTGGAGGTGACCTCCGAAGCGGGAAATGGCGCCCAAATGTCCGAAATTCGACTTTTACACCTTTTTACATCACATAAAAAATGAAATAAAAAATGATCAAAATGTCGCACAGACCTCAAAATGGTAACAATGAAAACGTTGCCTCATTTCACAAAAAATGACCCCTCACACATCTCCGTGTGCCAAAGTATGAAAAAGTTATTAGCGTCAGAAGATGGCAAAATTTTTTTTTTTTTTGTACACATTCGTTTAATTTTTGAAAATGCATTAAACCACAATAAAACCTATATAAATTTGGTATCACCGCGATCGCACCGAACCAAAGAATAAAGCTGAGGTGTTATTTTGAGTGCACAGTCAAAGTCGAAAAAACTGAGCCCACAAGAACTCAATTTTTCAACATTTGGAATTTTTTTTCAGCTTCGCAGTACAGTACACGGCATGTTAAAATAAATAACATTACGGGGAAGTAAAATTTGTTACGCACAAAATAAGCCCTCACACAGGTCTGTACACGTAAAAATTAAAAGTGTTATGGATTTTTGAAGTTGGAGAGTGAGAAATGAGCGGATAAACCCTGCGTCCTTAAGGGGTTAAAGGGAACCTGTCATCAGAAATTGGCCTAATAAACCACTGCCAGTACGTTGTCAAGCAGTCGAACAGCTCCTAGATCATAGATCATGTTCTTTACATGACCCAACTTGGTGACATCATCCAGAAAATCAACTTTGAAGTTAGATATATAAAGTCAGGGAGGCGGAGAACACTGAAGTCAAGCTCTACCTGCCTCTGAAACCTCCAACCATGTGATTGACATCATGCACCAGACTTCAGGAGATCTGATCAATGATGTCCCTGGACTAAGGACTATTAATTACACTGATGGGGATGTTCTGAGACAGGGAAAGCTTGACTTCATTGCTAAATTCTCCTCCTCCTTGACTTCATAAAACCAATTTACATCTCACTTCAAAGTAAATTTCTGGATGATGCCACCACACTGGACCATGAAAGAAACATCATCTAGAAATTTCTCAGCTGCTCGACAACATACAGGTAGTAGTTTATTAGGGCAATTTCTGATGACAGGTTCCCTTTGAGCCCTGTGTGTGCGATCTTTCCTTGTTGGTCAAAAAGTTAGTCTACCTAGCCCAAACAGTTTGGGGATTTCCGTATTAGGGCTCACTGTCCTTGTTCTGCCTCTACACCATTCCTCGTAGCGCCCAGACTAAAGATACTTTTCTTGGTCCCAGAATAAGAATAAGTAGCTACTATGCCCTTTCAATTAACTCCTCATTTATAGTTTCCCTAGTTGTATAAAACTACAATAAGTGTGTTATAATTGTCTAATAATGATACACACAGCTGGCAACAGCATGGTCTGCCAACTATTGGATTTTCTCACGCCCTTCAATCTCCCAGAAAGTCACTGGCGGGCATCCACTTCTTCTCATTATTTATTTAACAGGAGACATACAAACCTAGGATCTAGAAAGCTCAATTCCTCTTTAATGATAGCACTAAAATGTTAATGCATTTAATGTTCTTTATAAATAATGCCAATAGAGGAAAAGATCACAATTTCTTCACCAAAAATGACTTTTTGATAAGTAATTGCTACAAATGTGTTTTGTAAGCAAGCGAAGCAGGAAGGCCGGAAAATGAAGAAACTCAAGGACTATCCTTATGTCAGTTCCTGAAAGTAAAGACCTGGAAGACTTTCTTAAGTCTATTATTAATTCAATATTTTGTGAAATTCAATAAGACTATAAAGTTCCCCGAAAAGTGAAACAGTTGCAGAAACACATTGATTCAACATGATGGAGCACGCAGCGAAATTCTCTTTTTTTATAGATCATAATAAATCAACTGATCTCTACAAAATAGGACAGGGCCGATGGAAGCAAACTCTAAGGCAAGGTTAGATGAAGCAGTCAAGATGATAGCCGCCTCGAAGGATACAGTTGAATGTGGGGAAGGACATGTTTAGCTGTGTTACTGATATAGATCTGCGTGGAAAGAGATCAATATCTACGGATAGCTATTCCCATGAATTTTCAAAACTTGCTTGTAGCCATTGTTTAAAATCATTACTGTAGCTGGTGCTCTGAGTCTACGGCCTACACACATTTATAGGTATGAGATTATAAAGGGATGTGCAGTCTGAGCAGATGATTAAAGGTGATTATTGAACAGTTAAAATAAAAATTTTTTTAAAAAACTGTAAAAAAAAACCCCTCCCCAACAACATGTATTACAATGCATAGAATTCATAAACATAAGGCTCTAAAAATCAAATAATGAAGACATTGGGGCACATTTACTAAGGGTACGAACACCACATTTTCGCCGGGTTTCCCGACTTTTTACTGTTTTGCCCTGAATTGCCCCGGGTTTTTGGCGCACGCAATTGGATTGTGATGCATTGGCGCCGGCTTGCATGCAACACAAATCAGGGGGCGTGGACGCCGGACAACCCGACTGATTCGGACTAACCGCAAAATTTAAAAACCAAATTGTGTCGCAAGATCAGAACTCTCGGGAAGAAGAAGGTGAACCCCGGTGCAGGAAATGGGACGCCTGACCTTAGTGAATCGAGGCAGCTCCTAATCCTCGTCGAACATTCCAGATCGGCGGCGTCAACGGGACGGGTAAGTAAATGTGCCCCGTTGTTAGAATCCCAATCAGATACCAACAGTAAAGAACAACATAGGACCCCTGTTGTAGCCAGGACAGAAAAGTTTGATGTTTGTTCCAATTTGAAGCTTTCCCAATGAGCATTGGACGAGTGAAGATGAAAAGAAAGAAAAAGACAGATAAGGTTCAGCTCACCTCCATAATATCATGTCAGCTGTTACTCAGATGCACTGTTGTCTAGATTGGAGAACCAGGAGTAGTATCCAAAAATAATATGTGAAAAAAAATTGAGCTTGCAAAATGTAGCAGAGCAATTCGTTGATTAAAAATCCACTTTATTCGAAGAAAATCAAAAACCTGGACGTCACTGAAACATAAAGCTGACGCGTTTCGAACCCTTATGGTTCTTAGACGTAGCCTAATATATCAATGAACAGAGTATTTAAGCAATACCTTCATTACCTCACGGCGGCTCATGAGACCCAAGTGGTGGTTTCATTGGTAAGACTCTTCTATCAAGTTTTTTAGGGCAAAACCTTTAAAACTTACCCCTAGTGTCTCAATCTAGAAATAAAACTACCAGCTTCCCCTGGAGTGTTTCTTTAAAGACAGATTAATGAAGTAGACATAGAAGGTAGTCAGTGTAGGTAGAGGTTAAAGGTGAAGTGAAGACTTGTAAGGAAGTGAGAAGGTCAGGTCACGCTCATCCCGATTTGGCCGCTCAATTTCTAATGTTTCTCTTTTTGTACTCTAGGTCTTTACTTCTTATTGACCCTTAGTCTTAGAATTGGCACAGACAAGAATGATTTACTGAAGGAGAAATACTAGGTACCATTAGAAGCGAAGGCTTTGATTTAGTGGGAAGTTTAGGATCACATCACATCATATTTGATCAGAACCTTTTTCATCTAAAAAAACACATAGACTATTTTTCCGATTTATTCCCAGTAAGAAACTATTTCTATTTCACTCCAGAAGAAGAATGCTTGAGAGCGGAATACACCGTAGTTCTTGTGTGACAGGAAAACGGTGTTTCCTATTGAGACTGTTTATTACAGCTTTATATTGCTATCTCTCTGTCGGGAATGTTGGATGTTTACATACTCTCACAACTAGCCAAACTCTGGAGTGCTGCTCTTTTAATCATAAATTTGGTAGTAATATTTAAAAGGGGGTGTCAAACTTAACTCCTTAGGGACCGGCCAATTTTGAGCCAAACACTTTTTGTCATTTTATCACTTTCACCTTTCAAAAATCCTACTAATATTAAAATTTCCAGTTTCCAAATATTCCAAAGTTCTAATTTTTCTTTTAGGGCTGAGTGGCAATGTTTTGGTCATTTTGGGGTACATTGAATGTGTTGGTGGAGTTTTACTAAACCTTAATTGAGGAGAATGTGATTAAAAAATGCATTCCTGATTTTTTAATTTAGGATGCTCACCATGTGGTATAAATATGATAACTTTATTCTTTAGGTCAGTACGATTCTGGAGACACCAAATTTGTATATTTTTTTACCCATGGGGATTTTTCTAGTACAGGCAGTACCCTACTTGAGGACACCCGACTTACAGATGACCACTAGTTACAGACGGACCCCTCTGCCCACTGTGACCTCTGGTGAAGCTCTCTGGATGTTACTTTAATGACTGCAATGATCAGCTGTAAGGTGTCTGTAATTAAAGGGGTTTTCCCACGAAGACAAGTTAGGCCCTATCCACAGGGTAGGGCCTAACTTGCTGACCCCTGCAGATCATGAAAATGAGGGGTCCATCTGACTAATGGAACAGACGGCCGCGAATGACCATTCTGCTCCATTATCTGTAAGGAGCTGACTGAAACTGGCGAGCACCGAGCTCGACGATCTCAGTCGGCTCCATAGAGATTAATGGAGCAGAACGTTCATGTGCGGATGTCTGCTCCATTACTCGGTCGGACCCCTCGTTTTCGCAATCTGTGGGGGTCTCAGCATTGAGACCCCTGCTGATCAGCAAGTTGGGCCCTAACTTGTCTTCCTGGAAAAGCCCCTATAAGTTTTATAGATAATCCTTGTTGCCAATAAAGCTAACAATTTTGGAAATCCAATTGTCACTGGGACAAAAAAAAATTTAGTTTGGAGCTACAATTATAAAATATATAGCTCCGACTTACATACAAATTCAACTAACCTAAAGAACCTATCTTGTATGTAACCTGGGACTGCCTGTATATTGGATGGAAAGTGCCTTTCTTTGTAAACACTTTTTGTAACATTTTTCTAAGGCCTGTACTACTGCCACGACCCCATATTCGGAAATATAGTTGACTACTCCCATCACATTAAATGGATTCACTTTCTTTGGGTTACTTAGGATTTCCTTAAAGTAAATCATAAAGTCTCCACTACCTACCTAATACAGCACCAGCACCATAGATTCTTATAGTAGCTCATCCTTATTCACTTGAAGGGGACTGACAAACATGACAAATGGCATGGCAGTATAGGGTTGTAAAGTAGATTCAACACTTATTGGAGTATGTTGACTGCTTAAAACTGCTGATCAGTAACATTGTTGGGTGTAAGAGCACTACTGATCTGTTATTGATTACCTATCCCAAGGATGGATGATCAGTATTTAAGTCCTGGAATACACCTTTAAGAGTAATGTAAATTCCTCAAAGTCGAAACTCGATTCCAACCACCCACTGACTTAAATGTTTGCTGGTGCAGGGCCCCATCTACGGTGATGTCTTTCAGTGTCTCTGCAGTTTTTCCTGCTCCTGAGATAACCACAGGTGAAGTACCGGGTCTCGACTGTCAGAGACGGCCAGAGACCCCAGGGAGAAGATAGAAGTGGTTTTTTACTGCTACTGCCTTTTCCTTTCCTCAAGGAACAGTGTCCTATAGACCTGTCCTTCAAGTGTTCTCTGGTTCTCTGGGTCTGAAAGTGTTAATCAGAGCTGCTGGGTCTAATCACAGGGGGTCATTTCTCCCTGTAACTGGGGCTCTTATAGATGATCCAATTACAGAGGAAAAAAGAAAATAAAAATAAATCTTAATAAAAAAACTGAAAAGCTGCTGAATGTCCCCCTGGGGTATTTTATGACCTCATTGGGGTAATAGAAAGTAGAAAGATAAACATATATATACACTATCCTTTACAAAAAAAGGATTTTTTGTAACATTAACCCCCAAAAGCTACAAAAATTGTATTTGTTCATCTTTTTCTTTAGTCAGTATATATGGGCCTTCCTTTTTTGTTATTCTGGGTCTCGGCTTCTTTGATTTATCTTAGAAGTTGACATATTAGGCAAATCATATGTTTTTATAAAAAAATTGCACAAAATTGCGTTACCTTTCTGCAACCCATTCTAAAGTTTTTCCTACGTCTGGAGTTTATTTGTAACTTCCAGATGACCGTTACAATGAATATCTTCTCACTATCATGATATTCCTATGGGTTACAGACTCCAGAGACATTTTATCGGCACAGTCGGCTTGTGCTTTTACTTTTCTTCTGGCTCGGTTACTTATTTCTCTGTTGAGTATTTAAATTTTTGCATTTTAAAGAGAATCTATCTCCTCTTGTGACGTATGATGCCTCCTAATAATGTATTAATAAATTGACAACTGGGTGGTGTTAATGGTCAATGCATGCCGTGTCACAGTTTCATACTGTCCAATTAGAGATGACAATATAAGGCTGTGTACTGACCATAAATTTAATCCTGTATAAATAACCATATTTTTAAAAACTGCTATTAGAAAACAGCGCAACCATCCCTAAATTGTTCCTTCTTATGCCTATAAACTTCCACATTCTGTTCCCAGAGTCCGGCATATTCTCTGAGTTTCCTCCACCGCCATGCTTACATTATTAGGGAAGGGGGGATGAAGGAGCTGATATCTCTTCAGCGAGTCACTCACAGCCAACATCTCTCTTATTCTTGAGGGAGGGGGAGTGAGGGAGCTGAGTGAAGAAAACACACGCCCCTGTGAGACTGTGAGCAAGGAGCCAGCAACTTTTTAAAAAAGTGATCTAAGCTACATCTGAGCTATAGATTTTTATTTTAAAAAGCATGGGGCACTGTATGAAACTTAAAGAGCTGTCGTACAAGGCAAGTTATTCGACAGACTTCTTGCAGGACCCTATAACATAAAGTCAGAAAGAGAGACTAGATACCAAACTACTAATAAGAAAAATGTCTGTATGTGTAGTTTAACCCCTTCCCGCCAAGGCTCTTTTTCATTTTTGCGTTTTAATTTTTAACTCCACACCTTCAAAAATCTATAACTTTTTTTATTTTTCCATGTACAGAGCTGTGTGTGGGCTTGTTTTCTGTGTAACAAATTGCATTTCATATTGATGGTATTTAATATTCCATGCCCTGAACTGGGAAGTGGGAAAACATTCCAAATGCAGTGAAATTGGGGAAAAAACGCATTTGTGCCGTATTCTTGTGGGGTTGGATTTACAGATTTCACTGGGCACCCCAAATAGCATGTCTACTCTTTTCTTTGGGTCGGTGCGATCACAGGGATAAGAAATTTGTAAAGGTTTTTTTCATAGATTTACAAGAAATAAAACCAATAATAAAACCAGAAATAAAAACAAAATAATTTTTTTCCATTTTGCCATAATCTGCTGCTAATAACTTCATACTTTGGTGTATGGCGCTGTGGGTAGTGTAATTTTTTTGTTACTTTTGATGATGTTTTCAATGCCACAATTTTTACGACTGCAGGACCTTTTGATCACTTTTTATTGGATTTTTTATACTTTTCAAAATGGCCAAAAAGTGCCATTTCCGACTTTGGGCGCTATTTTCCGTTACGGGGTTAAACACATTGAAAAACCGTTATTATATTTTGATAGATCAGGCATTTTTGGATGCAGCATTACCTATTGTGTTTATAATTTTTACTGTATATTTATAACAGTTTTAGAGATTTATCTTTAATATAATTTTTTTTTTAACTTTTTTTTAATTTTTTCAGACTCCCTAGGGTACTTTAACCCTAGGTTGTCTGATCGATCCTATCATATACTGCCATACTAGAGTATGGCAGTATATTGGGATTTTCCTCCTCATTCATTACAATGTGCTAATCGGACCTTGTAATCAATGGGTTAAAATGAGACAGCTGCTGTTCCGATAGCCACCCTCTGTTGATGTCATGGGGAGCAACAATCTTCACCAAGATGGTGGTGCCCATGCGCCACCATTTTATTGAAGCCGCCGGTGCTATCACTGATTGCGGGTGTTACCGGTAAGTGTTTCCTGCAATGTGCAGCAAAAACTTACCGGTTAGGGGGAGGGCTCAGCTCGCGAGCCCTCTCCATGCACCTGCAAGGGGTTAAAAATTTGTATGTAGTTATACAGTAGAAACCTTGGAATAAGTATTACTGGTGTAGTACTAGTATTATAAGTATTACCTGTCCAACACTTTTGATATATATTCCTTCAAGAAATGTGTGCATATTTTCATATCCCTGCATTCAAAAATATCAAAAATAAAAAATATAAAAAACATTATTGAAGGAAGTAAATCCATAATGAAAAATAACATCTAAATGTTCGGATCACAACTTTTTTGCCATTTTGCAACACATAAAAATTAGACTAAATACAGCCGGGTTCCTGAACTGCAGTCCCCATTGACGAAAATGGGGGGTGAATTAGCCACCGACCGGGACGTAGATTTTCGTCCAAGGTCCTTAAGGGGTTAAAACATAATAAAACATAGATAAATTTGATTTATCTGTGATCACTTCTACCCCCCAAAAAGGCTGAGTTTTTATTTGGAGCGCACAGTGAAAGCTGTAAAATCAGAGCGTACAAGCCAATTCCAAGTCCCCACATTTGGAATTCTTTTTTCGCTTCCCAGTAGATTGCACAGGATATTAAATATTATCAGTACAATTTGTTATGCAGAAGACACGCCCTCATACGGCTTGGTAAATGTGGAAAAAAAATGCAAAAAAAAACGTGAAACGCATTGGGCATTGGTGTGAAGGGGTTATTGGAAGTTTTTCTGTAGATTTTGAAACAAACCCAATACATTTTTTGGGCGCTTATACACTTTTCCGTACATACCTTTGTTTATTCTATTATTTCAGTTATTTTTATATGGAAATAAGGTCACAAGTTCTCTAATGCACGGCAAGTGCTCTGTGTTCTTTTGTTGTTTCAACCGATAGCACCGACCAAAAACAACACTGAGGCCATAAGGGTCCCATCAGACAGGCATATTTGGTCTGGGAAACGTGATCTGTATACTGGACACTTTTTTCCTTAAGTAAACGCACTACATGATGCTGTAAGTACAGAGTAACAAAGGATTTCTATACTGCTGCGAGTTTAGTTCAGATGAGCTGCGGATGGCCCAAAAACTCAACGGAACATGTTTCTTCGCCCAAACACAGTCTAAAGATTGGCCCTCCCAAAGAGACAAAGCTTCTGATGCAGAATACCTCTCTATTAGGACTCGCAGTGGAGCAGACCACCATATCTTTCACCTCCATTAGCTGAATCTATATGCCATGACCTGAATACACAATGTCCTTGGACTTTCTTGGATGTAACATGAAAACACTTGTGCACTTTATTTCCTTCTTCAATTACAGATTAAGACAGGCAAAAACCTAGGTCAGAGCAGAGGCGCGGGATAGATTTACTTACTTGTTAATACCTAGCTGGCAATGCCTGCAGGTAGGGTTAAGTGCACATGCCTCCAAACAGATTGTGCTTGAGATGCTAAATTTGATTATGTGCGAGATATGAGTTATTTTTGTAGCTGGTGCTTACAAGCACATAGCCATTCTACACCGGCAAGCAAAAATAGCACATCCATAAGGCAGAAGAGCATTACTGGTGAATAATTGATATCATGCTTTGTTATTTGTTCTCTTAAAAATCAGGAAAAAGACATAAAAGGACGTGGCGGTACAGGGACAAGTCTTTTGATCAGTGTGCTGAGAGAGGCAGAGATAACAATGCCGTGCATTGGATTACTTCTTGGGGCTGTGTATTAATATATGCAGTAGTGGCATTCAATGGATAGAGGGCACAAATGATAAAGTTAAAGGGGTTCTCCCATAAAGGAAAGTTAGGCCCTATCCATGGGAAAGGGCCTAACTTGCTGATCAGTGTGGGTCTCAGTTCTGAGACCCACACAGATCGCGAAAACGAAGGGTCCGTCAAAACCCCTTGTTGCTCCGTTAGATTAATGGAACAGAAGGCCGCGCATAACCTTTCTGCTCCATTAATCTCTATGGAACTGAAGGAAATGGGCGAGCGCCATGCTTCCCCAAACTTTGTAAACTCCATAGAGACTCATGGAGCAGAACGGTCATGCACGGCCTTCTCTGACAGAGTGACGAGGGGTCCGATGGATCCTTTGTTTTCACGATCTGCTGGGGTCTCAGCACTGAGACCCCCACTGTTCAGGCAGTTAGGCCCTATCCCGTGGATAGGGCCTAACTTTCTTTTGTGGGAGAACCACTTTAAGTCAAATATAATTTATACAAAAAAAGTATTGATAAATATCTTCTGTTAAATGTGTTAAATGTGTGGAAGTTTGGTTAAAAGTGCATACAAATGGTCAAGGGTTCCCTTTCTGTACTCTGATGCCTATACTTCTGCCTTTCTTTTCGGTTATTTTTAAAACATTTTCCCTCTTTCACTCTATAGAACTCCAGGATTTACTCCACAGAGCATTTCCACACAAGACTCCATAAGTCGCTTTCACCTTAACCTCACCAATCACTCTTAGGCTCCTTTCTCCAAAGGAAGAAGCAAGTCATGCAGGGCCGGATTATAGGCGGGGCTCACGGGGCTAGAGCCCCGGGGCCCCCACCATCTTGCTCCCCCTAGGGGCCCCCACCAGATCGCACACCCCGCTCCTCCCCCGCACCCCTTTCTGAGCCGCCCGCCGCCCCGAGACACAGGGGACCGCCTCCCTGCCACGGCCTTCCAGCTTGCCCATCCCCCTTGCATGGCCTCCCCGCCCGTCCATACAGCTGCATGGCGGAGCCGCCCGCCCATCGCTGCCCGCCCCGCACATCACCGCCCGCCCCGCACAGGTGACTCCGCCTCCGCAACCTCCCTCTCCTCCCCAGCACAGGTAACTGCTTCTCCATCCCCCTGCATGGCATCCCCGCCCATCCCCGCTTGGCGGAGCCGCACGCCCTGCACGGCACACGTGACTCCTCCCCCCCCCCCCCCCCCCCCCCCCCCCCCCCCCCCCCCCCCCCC